>OU343044.1:4018198-4168622 GCA_910593735.2 Ectemnius lituratus | reverse complement strand
GCTGACATTTGCCACGGTCGACATACGCGTCACCAGCAAAATTTCGAATTCACTCTTTCAACTTGACACAATTCATACCTCCGCCATAATCCAGTTACTGTTTCGCTGAATATACACCTGACATTACTAACTGACGGAACAGGAAAATGGTGCCGGACTTTCGCGACGATTTCTTTCGGGGCTGACAACGTTACTATGTAAGCTCGCTTGTTTAGTCTGCAAACAGAACCGGTCGAATGTCACTCCAAGCTAGTTAAACGAACCGTTGCTATATCGGAATACTTTCTTGATGACAGGTCCATCAATAACGCTCAATCTCCACCCTGTTTTAACTGAAAATAACGCGCAACCATCTGCGCAGGGTGAGGCGAATATTCAGTAAATTTCCATGCCTTTTGCCAATCTTAATTCTCATCATCCAAAGTTCGCTTTTCCATTTTCGCGCGAGTCCGCAACAGTCAGACCGTCGATCCTCCGAATGTCTGTTAGCGCGGCTATTAAATTTGAGTGACTTTATACCGTTTTCACGGCAGTAACGGCAACCTGTCACTAGGAACTTCCATGAACAACGACATGTACGAAGCGGGAAAAATGGTTGGAAGCGCAAAACTAACTACAAACTGTCCGAAATGGAAATGACGTTAGGACAGAGTTCGGGAAATTCAGTGACGCTCCTGGAAGACACCTCGTCTCGCTCCATTTGCGCTGCCGTATAATTATTCATCGACTATCTCGTCTGCTTCCTGCCCATCGGGACGGCTATTTATCAAGGTACTCTCGGACGATTCACAATCACGACGACACCAAGTCGCCGTCCAACAAACCGGCAGCAGTTTCCCTCAACTGCTATTTCTTCCCTACGGTTTTCTTCCCTCTTCAGTAAAATCGACACGCATTGTCCCGCTCGATCTATTCTCTCTTGCTAGTCAATTGCCATTGGTGCTTGACAAGCATTCACCCGCGCATCGTAGGCGCACAAGGTCTCCCCTGTCCTGATGATATTCACATCGGAGACTCGCGAAAGTTCAAAGGTATTTCCCTTGAAACACTGCCGATTCAATATAGGATCGATCTTTCCATTGGGTAGCCTGTAAAATATGTGTGTAGCGACAGAAAATCGTGCTAACAGGATCGAATGTTCCTTGAGTCGAATGGCTGTACGACCACCCTGTCGAAAGTTTCATCGACGACAATTAAGCAAGAACGATGAAGTCGAGAGAGATAAGTAGTCGTGGAGTTAGTCTGTCGTCTGGAATGGCTTGGTGTACCAGTTGACAAGAGGGATTTCCTAACGACGTCAAATTAAGATCGATCTTGTGATCCTCTATACTGATAGTGTTGTTAGTGTTTACTACATAGGATAGTCTTTAATCCCAACATAGATTTCGAAATCGTCCCACCTGCTGCCGAATTCTTCCTTGAAACAGTACTTGGAATCATGATTTTCCGAAGTCGAGAAAGGTCCAAGACGATCGCTCTTCTAATTTAAATGCGAGACCCATCGTCGTCATAGGCATCAATCACTAAACGAGACGATAAATCTTTGGGTGATCACAGAGTCATTAGTAGGGTGATAATCGGTGGTCGACGAGGGTGAAAAAAGCGACGAGAAGTAAGACTTTCTTGATTCAGAGAGAGTGGCAACGCGTGAGACGAAATTTATGGCGGCCTAGAAAAGCGAGGTTGCAGGGGCGGCTAAGGCGAAAGTCGAGGCTTTAATCAATTACACTTAATAATCCACCGGTGGTTTGAGCAATCCCTCTCCATTGACAAGCCGCTCGGTTTGATTTCTTTCGCTGGGAAATCCGTAAGGAATTACTCGGCTGACGCAGTGACGATCGGATAGCAATTTGTCAGCGCGTTCCCCTTGACGATTTCACAAGCCTGTGCCTCCGCGGCTACTTCTAATGACTTATGAACTGTCCGCGAGATTGATAGTACCGAGTTGACACCTGCCCCTTGTAAATGGAATGATCGAATGATCGATAAATTACTTTTTAAACTAGTCCAACGCGCGCAAGTCTTGTGACAAGCCTTCGGCACCGATCGCTATCTCTTCCAAGTTCTGTCATCCCAGCTTCTCTAGCCGATCGTCCTTAGATCGGAGATGCCAGCTGGGAATTTATGAAATTCAATGTACTACTTTATGTACTAGCGATTATGACAAATGTCGGCTAGAAGCAACAAACTACTAAAATCGAGCGTTAGCAAGTCGCGCGAGCAAAGGCATCATCGTTTCACGGACGGCGAGCAACGGGCGACAAGGAAGTCTGAAAAAGCCGGCCTCGGATAAGATGGTATCAGTGGCGTAATTTGTACCGAGAGTTTAATACCGGCCCGTCGAGTTTCCGCGGTGCGAACGTGCGCGCGTATATCAAACGAGAGCCCGCTGGAGAAATCGAATGACGGCAGACGTTCCCTGGCCAAACTCGTAAACTCGAATTTATCTCGTCGTTAGCATGCATCCCACCGCTAATTGCTATCAGCCTACGCAGAGAAACGTTCGCGCGCGCGCGCGCGCGAGCTTGCCAGCAGAAATCTGTCCAGGACAAATTCCAGCTGGAGAAGAACAGTCCCGTTAAGTGTCCGGAGGTGTCTCTTTGCTCCAGAGATTTCGACGCCATTGTCTCGGGCGAGCCGTGTGATCGATCCGCCACTCGTTAAGGGGTCGTGTATCGCTTTATGCTAATAGATGCCGAATAATTAAAGCCGGCCGTGTGTTGCTCAACGAAAAGTACGCGATATTCCCGGAAGTCTCGTCGTTCGTTCCTCTCCTGCTATTCGGTGTCTCTCTACCTATGCGTCGCTAGTCCAACACGTTTCTAATAGGCTACCCTGGCATTGTCAAGTGCGCGGTGCTGCACGCGTGACAATGCGACAACCGCTTGTCGAACAGGCCTCTCGTGAAAGTGAGACTCATGGCTAATTTGCATCGGTCGAATACCGCGACACTACCCATACCAGACACCATGGATCAAAGAACCGAGAGTCAGGAAGCCCCCATTGCGCTTTTAATCTCGTGCGTATGTCGTCGTTTCACCATCGGCTTCACCGTGAAAATCAAATGAGGGAAACTCTGCTCGCCGGCCGTGCAACTTGCCGGAGCGCGGCGCTCGAGACTTACGGTGCAAGATTAGGCGACCTGTTGCCATTGGCAGTGATGCAGGACCTCGCATTACCAACGACACGTAAAAAATCACCGGCTGGAATTCGACATACTTGGAGGCACTCGGCTTTTTCGGACTTTCCATCGATCGCTCTTATCGCGCCTGGAAATTTCTGATATCGGATGCCGAAAGACCGGCTAATAAATAATAACCTTCAAAGCTGCTCCTCTCTCTCTTTCTTTACATATGTGTCTTTCTCTTTCGCTCGCAAGCGAGTACCCGCTTGATGGAATACCGGACGAGACTCGAGTCAACTCGTAAATCAGGCGAATCTACCTGTCCCCAAGCTGATACCAGCGCCAGAGAGAGGGGACATGAGAGGATCTCGGTGTGAGGACCAATTTACTAATTGATGCTAGTAATTAACGTCGCAACTGTCGCACTGCGGCTACCACTGGGATCCTTCCGCGCGAAACTATCGACAGCTAAACGTTAAACTCCGTAATTAGCGAGTACTATGATATTACATCTACCATTTTTAGCCACTCGCGATTAGACGAGTAATTAGAGTCTGTATAAAAAATTAACTGCTCCTTTCAGTTTTATTTTAAGCGGCTCGTTTGCCTGACTAATCTTCGAGCCGTTGGACTTCGTTAGCGATCGCACTTCACGAATTAAAGTCAAGGGAATTTCGTGCGCGACTCGCGTGTCGTGAGAGACCAGGAACAGGAGAGCGACGGCTAAAACCAGCCGCTGGCAAAACTCTCGCTATTGATTGGCAAAAAAGAGTGCAAGCGAGCATGTGCGTCGCTAATTCGAGAGTCAGGAAGTCTGCTACAAATCGCTCATTAGTCAGCGTGATTGTTGCTTTCGTCCGACACAGCCTAGCACCTGATAAATCTCTCTTTCCATTCGTGCGCTAGTCTCGAGAGTCGTCCGGTTAACTTTGAAGAGGTTCGCACTTTTGTGCCAAGCATTTTTCTACGGCGACTTCTCCCACCGACTTGTCGGGACACGGCTTCGCTAAGCACAGCTTTCTCTTTGACGAGGAATTAGCACCCGCGCACCTTTTTTTCCCCGCCAACCACCAGTGAGGCCTTCCTTCGAGAGTCGATTCGTCGTTAAAGGAGTGGACAACTTGCCGAGCGAATGGGACCCGCGCGGTCTCAATAGAACAAACCTTTCTACGATCCTATCAGCGTCCTTTTGATCGATCCTGAGTTTATAGGCGATGGGAACCAATACAGTCGCCGCGACTCTCATCGCCTTCCCAGAGATATCTCGAGCGAAGAAAAGTAAATCCTGGCTTTTATCTGCTTCTCGATATCCTCAAGCGCCGTTCCATAATACACAGCGATCTGTGAAAGAGCTTTCAGATTGTCTGTAGATCATCCACGCAATCGAAAGAACTTTAGTACCTTCATCTTTCAAAGGGTCGTCCATAAAAAGCTTTCTGAGGTTTATACGCTCTTCGAATCACTCAAATACAACCACTTTATTTTTCCTAAATATTACAATCCTGTAGACTGTCATTGGCACTGGCAATATCCGATTTCTCGACGTCTTACAATCAAAAATAGCAAGTCATCGATAAATTTAATCCGACAGGACGGGAATATGTATCCCGAACTTGGAAGGATGGTCGTGGGCGATAAACATAGGGGAAACTAATTAAAATCATCAGTGAATTATCGACTGAAAGCTACTATTGATAAAGAAAGATTCGTGTGGAAAAGAAGCGAAGAAAAATGCTTCCAAAGACATTGGGCGTGAATATTAGAAATGAGGATGACTCATTAGAGTGGATTCCATCGACTGGTGATGGTGCAAGGCATTGAATAAATGTCGCGGTCACAGAGTGTGAGGGAGAGCGCAATTAAAACGGCCTCGAAGCTACGAAGGAAGATGTCAACGGACGAGGGTCGCTCGGAGACACCGGCTGGCTCAGGAAATCTTGATGATCCGTCACAACTGGGCGGCAGAAGGATGTCGCACTTCAAGGAGTACAAGTTCTTCCGGAGTTTCAGCGCTAAAGTGGAGAATTGGCCGATGCGAAAGGCGGAGGCACTCTGGCGGCGGATGCGCGAGCGGAAAATAGCAGGTATTCATTAGTCAGTCAATCGTAGGTCTTAATTAATTAGCGAACAACAAGCTTCGTGGGTAAAAAGGCGAAACGGGTGGGGAGGCGAAACACACTCCCCGTTGCCGTGCGAATTCGCAGCGAAGGCCGGCGAGCACGCTTTAATTAGAGCACGGGCTCCTTCGACCGCAAACGCCGAGTTAAGCAAAAATAAAAGACGAGAGAAAAAAAACGAACTAGCTGACTCTTTTGGCCTCCGCGCGCGCGCGCGCGCGCGCGTTGCGCTGGAGCTTTAACGCCAACGGAGAACACATCCGTCGGGTGCGGCTTGCATATTCACGACTTTTTCCTCCTTCTGCAATTCCCTCTGTTCCCGGACTCGTGACACGGCCGCGCTCTTTCCTCACTTTCCTTGAAATGTCAGCTGGAACAAGCATGCCGGGGAAAGTTAGGCCTTTTTCACACACAGCAACTCAAGTACTTTGTAGTGTTAAATATGTCAAACTAGTTTATTTCGAGCAATATCTGACTGCAACTGCTTCGACGTTTCGATCATAGTACATTCTACTGAATACCAGTAGGAAGTATGAGATACACGGAACCTTTTCTACTGATACAAAGGACTAGATCTTTTTGTCTGCATATTCGCAATAAACACAAAGACGATTTTAACGGGACTTTTTCTTCTGTATAGATCCAGGCAAACTACAGCCTATAAAATAGAGGAATGTTTATTACTTATACTGGGTCTTCCAAAAGTGACTCTATTACTTGAAAAGGAATGGGACTATATATATATACATTATTAGAAGATATCGGGAACAATCTACTATTCTTTAAATTAAATTATTGTTAACGTGTAAACTAAAGACAGCAACAAAAGTAATAATAAAGCCACCGAAAGATAAATTAAATGATAATAAAATTAATTAAATTCCATTTAACTTTCAGGAAAATCAATTTTTTAAATAGACAAATGTATTTCAATGTTTAGATTAGGCGATTGTAAGTGTTAACGCTACTCATAGCTGCAGTGGGATAAGCTAGTGCGAGGAGTTAGTGCGCATGTGCCGGTGCCTTGAGGCCTGAGCCAGCTGGCCCGAGCACGTGTGACCTATCTTTAAAATATCGATCGGTCCGCCGTAGCTTGGCCGCTCGATATTCTTGAGTATGGTCATGGTCTTTCACCCATGTGCCTTGCCTGCCTTCCCGCCAGCCTCTGTAATGGCGTCCTCCTAACCTCCTACTCTGCCAAAACTAGTTAGTCATATTAGTGCAGTCCAATGCGTATAATATTCTTCCAATTACGTTCTTACTAGTTAGTGCAATATTATTATTAGTAATGATGAATCTGTTTTCATTAAGGACGGCAATTAATACATAAATGTAATAAGAATGTAATATAGTTGATAATTGTTTCGATGCAGTGACGCAAAAGTAGCGCTATTTTCTGACAGTGTTAAACTTCCATTTGCCAATTGTCATGTCACGCTATTGTCAGAACTAATTGTCACGCTCTGCGAAGCGTTTCTCAGCGTGCACACGAGTGCGTGGATCTCGGGACAATGACGGAAACGTGCAACAACGAGACACGCTAGGCTTATCACTGTTAACCGGTGTTTGGAAACGAGCTTTGGCTGCACGTGCGATACTTTGCTCGGCGGGGATCCGCTAATTAAACTTCGACGAGGAGTTCCTCCTGCAGTGTAAGTTTCGGTCGACGCGGCGGTTTAGTCATTAAACTGAATCAAAATTGTAATAGTTGCCGTTGGCTATAACGGAAATCTGCAGTGCGAATTTGAGGACGGTTCGCTGGACTCTTCGAATCGTAAAGTTAAACTCGACTCCGAGGAGATCCTCACTCGTAAAAGTCGAGCGAACGAAGAGATGCAATTTGCCTTCCCCGAATTGCCTATCACCTTTTTTCCGAGAGGAGAACGAGCCGTGTATAATGGGCCAGTAAAACAGAGAAAAATTTGTACACTCATTTCGAGAGGGTTCGGCAAGTTTTGCGAAAAGAAACACAGCATTCGTATTTCACGCTTGAGGTTTATCGCTCTTCCTCGAAATACGAAACGCCACGCATTTCGGCACTATGAATTATACCCGACTTTTTTCACGTCATACTCTTTTGTAACTGCTTTTATTCTTCCTGGATTCAAGGAATGCTTGCGTTACTTCTCTCTCTTGTTCTATCAGATCGCATTCGAACTGCCGATTATGCACGATAGATGGAACTGAGCGCAATATTCGATGCTCCCATTGTTTCCTCCCCCGCTAGTATGGATTCTCGACGGTGCAATAAAGTCCAATACTGCATTGTATGCAATCACAATAAAAGGGCTGCGTATTTTTCGCGATAATTGGCGGAAAGGGCAATTTGGGTGGTGGATACACCAACTGTTCGTTCTCGTTTACTAACTCTTCTTCCTGCAACATGTCACGCAAGGATCGAATTGCCACTGTTATATTAATCGAATCCACCATCGAAAATGTGCATTGTAGAAAACAGAATAATGTTGTCGGTCGAAACAATGAAACTTTCTCCGACAGTGAGGCCAAACAAGATAACATCTCGAAAGCTTCCGGCATTGTGTCCAAACGCATTGAGAACGATTACAGAACTGGTTCTATCGTCATTGAAGATCTTTCTCGGAAAACGCATATCACTGATGACGATTGCACCATCCAAAAGTAAAGCGACTCTAAACTCTTCAAGTTCTCCTTCCAACTGAAAAAGATACATTCAAACGATATTAAAAGAATCTCGGGAAATGAGAGAGCATTCATGAGTATTTGATCCTGACAATGAATTGCGTTCGCTTCGGATTCATTTAAAAAAATCCTGTGGAATCAGTGCACGTTGTCCTGCAGGATGAGAGTGCTTGCGTGCCGCGCATAACCCGCGCATATCCTGAAATCTCATTGGAGGTTTGCACGCAAATCTACATAGTCTCCGGAAGGGTGAATCCGCGGGCGGAGCTTGGTACCAGCTAGTAACAGGGTCGAGCGGGCGTACTCTCGAGGAATATCGAGTAGAAGGAGAACAAACCTATCTCGATGTCTCATCAAAAAGCAACTCTTGGAAGCTGGCAATACTAATTTTCTATAAGGCAAGAAAGGCAGAGCTTCCCAACAATATCCACGTATGTAGTTCACTTTAATATCCTCAGCTTTCGGTAGCTTTTCACCGACCTCATTGAAGGTCCCAAGCATTTCGTGGAGAGGCTTTTAGGAAGATGAAATGCACTCGGCACAGAGGAAAATGAATGCAATCCAGGAGAATTCCAGTAGAGCTTTTATTAATGGAGGGTCAATCCGAGAGTCCAATCTTTAAAAGAAATCCTTTGGGGATTCAAAAGTTTATTTTCATTTTTATGAAATGCTTGGAAGAAACATGTAAGACAGGTTTTTCGTGTATCTCTTGAGACACTCTTCCTACAATCTGCAGATGAAAAGTGATCCCTGTTTTATGGTGCAGTGAAACGGCTTTTGCCAATGTGTCGTCGCAGCAGATGCATCGGCTGCACTTGACTTTCGTTATATCGGCCAGACAAAACCGCGTCATGGCTATTCCACACTTTCGCGGAAATCGTGTTTTCCGGCTGGCGAACTCTTCGGACGAGAAGAAAACACTCTTCACTTTTACGACCCAACTCGGCTCAGATGCGATGAGTTATAAGTTCTGGCACTAGCCGCATGCCAAAATGAATCTCTCGTTAGTTTTGCTTTTTACTCGGAATTCGACGTTTGCCAATATTTATTAGAGCATTCCCTATGGTTGAGTCACTCTGGATTTCACGAGCAATTTATTCAGAAGAACAAGCCATTTATTAATGAATGCTAATTGCGAGAACGAATAAATTAATTACTGAAAACGTTGAATTGCTGTAGCACTCGACGCGCGATCGAATTTAATTATTCGCTGGTAACATCGTAGAACGCAATACTCGAGTGGGTTTTCGCTGGTGAAACTTCAGTTGGTCGCTTCTATTCGTGCGACTTAATTGAAAAGTATCGAATTCGCTAGGCGCACGTGGCTCCCTTCTGAACCAGAGCGCGTCTTCCGGCTTAATAGAACGAACGAGCAGAGTCGACCATTGTCGCTCGTTGCTGCCACGACTCGCTCGCAAATTACTTGAAACGCAAAAACGCCTATCTCACATTCCCCGGCGATATTCCACTGTTCACATCTCGCTTTTCCACATTGGCTCTTGAAAGTCAAATGGGAGGGGAATTAATGGGAACATTGTTTCAGTCTGGAATTCTCCCTGTCGAACAGGCGGCTTTCAATTAAGCTCGCAATTTCCTATAATGCGACTGGGAAGCACATCGAATGTAATGAATTTGCGCCCGATACTTTGTGTCAACAAATGCATTTCCTATAAAATCAGTTTAGCCCCGATAGGGTGGGCGCCTGCTCTGCTAAAGTGGTTTTGGCTTGGAGCGAGCTCCACAATTATTTTAATTAACTCGGCCAGGCTGAAACAATGCTTTCTGCGTGATTCTCCATCAAGCTCTCGCTCACAGACCGGCGATCAAAGGACGCGAGAATTTCAAGGTCCTTCTGTAGAAGCGTACTGACAAACATCGCATTGAAGCAATGCAAACAGGATTGTCACATGTGTGCTCCAGTTTCCCCGGGAACGAGTAAATAAGAGGCGGAGGTCGAGGCTTTGTTTTCCGCATGTATGAAACATCCGGCGATCTTGAATCGGTGATCGCCCGAAAATCCACGCGGGAATCGTCGTATTTTTCCATGGGATTCTCGGCAATCAACTCGCGTAGTGTTTACTGTGAAACTCCAAGCGAGGTGGAACAAGTCCATGGAAATTTCCTCGACTTTCCCGTGACACGTCTCTTCGGCTTGGATGCATTTATAGTGCACGGATCGCTAACATCTGGCACCGTCGACGCTCAATGCCGCCACGTAATATTTCGAAGCATTTCTCTCGCTCGCACCCAACTAGCCGCTGATTCACGTAAAGCGAACGCGCACGTTGTTTGGGGAAATACTATGGAATGCTACTCGAGAGTATTTGTGGAGCCAAGCGCAGCAGCCCGCTATTCCGACTTGCCGGATCCAATTTTGGCAAGATTTTGACAAGCGACAACTGTGAATATGACAGGGAAAACGGCAGTCTCTAAATGATTCTCTTGACCATTCACTTGTCACTTGTCGCCACTTGTCAAAAGTTCTTGTGAAATATTGCGAGGGTTCTGTCAGGAATAAATCGCTTACGCCTCTTCTGTTCAAGCCGTAAATTGAAATTGCTGCCAGAAATAAAAATGAATGCCTCGTAAATGAAAACATCGAGTTCAGAGAGTTGGCGGGTGCATTCACTATCGCGGGCCAACTACCACCACTGACATTGGGGTGCATGTACGGATTTCCTCGATGCATGTCCGGCCCGAAATTACTCGCGGAAATTGCACCTGTCAGTCACATCCTACGTGCGGTCGCATCGATCCACGATTGAAATGGCCACGATTAGATTCCACGTACTTTCCGGCTCACGCACGCCATAACAAGCTTCATTCTGACGCACGTACTGCTCAACCTGTTATAACCTTTCCAAAGCAGAAAACCGGGCTTCCGAGTCTCTCTCGTTCGGAATTTCGAATAGAAATTTCACAAAAATAATAGACTCTTGTTCATTAGTTTTTTATTCAAAAATCCTACATGTACTTTTCGTTTTTGTTGAATTATTAATGTCGATGTTAAGTCTCATGTTTTCTCAGGAATTCGATGAGTGGGCGGAAAACTCGACGCCGTCACACTTAACTTTGTCTTGTATATGCTAACTGGATACTTTAATATTTACCGCTAATTTTTCAACATCTTAATAGGAACACATGATATGCGAGTGGGTGTTCTCATACTACCACGTCAGAGATATTCCTCAAGTTCGCATGACGTCGTATAAGGATACCTTCTCACATGTCCTGTGTTCCTATCAAAATGTCGAGAAAACGGCAGAAAATTTTCAACCAATTTTCCAACATCTTAATAGGAACACATGAGATGAGGAAAGGTATTCCTAGACACTTATGACGTCATTGATATCGTCACAGCTAATGACGTTATAGCTAATGACGTCACATCACTTCCAAGAATTTCCGAGAATATGAACTTCAACAATATTCGGTCGATTTTTCAATATCTGATATTTTTAAAGGGACAATATTTAGCCTGACGTCTTACAAAGATTAATGACATTTAGAATGACCATACGAGAATGAATCTCTCTGTTTAAAAATAGTTATTCCACGGAAAACGAGAGTTCTTAATAATTCACAGGTTTGAACGACGCGAAGCATTTGTACCGTGGTTCAATGCACACAGCACCCACGTGCTACAGAATCATGAGATTGTTATGGTACTGGGCATCAAGGCGAATCGAGGTCTAACTTCGAATGACAATAGAAATATACTTAGCACTATTTCCCGCAGAGCGCAGCGGGCGAGCGCAACTTAGGATTTATTCATGGGGATAGGTGGCTCTTATTATAGATCAGAATCCATAAAGCGGGAGGTGGCAGGGACGAAGCGATATAGGGCGACGGTCTGTTTGTTTTCGCCGGAACGTGCCTCCGGTCACCGCTAAGTAGCCCTCGACCGTGAGACGCGCCGTTTATTTTCGTCCCTCGCTTCGGCTCCTAGACGAAAAACACCATAACACGCCGCTGACTAGTGAGGCACGTTCGCGCTATAACTCTGATAATAATGTTACGGGCGCACGAAAAGGCCGCTTTCATCGGGAGAACGAATCCAGTGAAACTCCCGACGCGAAGCGATTCGCCCGGGCGAAACGAGGAATCCTTAAAGGGGTACGTACACCTGGAGTATAAAAGTTTATGGTTCATTTCAACATTTTAAAAAATATAAGAAACATAAGGTATATTATAAATTAATTTCATTTATCTATCGGTTATAATTACAAAATTTAAGGTGCCCATTGTAGATCAGGCAATTTTTATCTGAAACAGATGAAACAATTTTCTGTCGAAAGTAATGGCTGCCGTTTCACTAAAAATAAAATTTTGAAAATCGCTTCATAGTTCACCAATAATAATTTTCTAATTATATACTTCACACATATTTTATAAGCTTAAAATAAAAAGGTTTCTCATATTTTATCAAAATGATGAAAATAACGCTCAAGTTTTGCGCTTCAAGTCTATGTACCCCCTTAAAGGAAGGCATTAAAAGGGATTGCTGGGTTTCTTAGTGGAGGAGCGGAACAATTAGACCGAGTGGGAATCGGGCGACGAAGGCGAAATTTTATTGATGGAAGGCGCGCGGGGGGAGCAGCGGTGATCACGGGACAAATTGCGGTTTAGAAAGTCCGCCGGGCATGCCAGAGGGCGAGAGAGCCTTTGTGGCTGTGCTCTTACACCTGAGAATGTTCCGGCCTTCCAATAAAGGCTGAGACAATGGGAGAAACGGCGCGTTTCGTGCGGCCTCCGTCGTGGGAACGCACAGCTGTCAGTGTGTGTCGGTGAGCATATGTGGCTGTGTATGGGTCCGTTGGAAAACTGGGAATCCGCGTGCCATGACTCTGCGGGCGTGCGGAAAAATTGCGCTCCATTTATCCCGCGCCCTAACAACCGTAAACGCCGTATTTAGAGAGGAGGTTTCACCCGAGGACTCATTTCTCAGCCGGCCTTTGCCCATTCCGCGATGCAGCTGCTAAATTTCACTCGTTCATCCCGAAATCATTGAATTCCTCGATTCAATGCTTATAACTGGATTTTAGTTTGCTACTCCCACTGATTTATTAAATACCCCTCATTCGAAATGCAAGGGGAAGCTGTGCAGGTTCGGCTTCGATTAAACGCGTGGCTGCCACAGCTTTGTCGTGTTAATCCGCTTCGGAGTGCTTTTGGAGCACTCGCTGAATTAATCACAGAGCGAATCACGCTTGATCGACATAATCGCGCCACGTCGATGCAAATTTCGTCGGACAGTCTGTCGCTCTCGACACTGTTTCCTAAATTGAGCGTCGATGATTAGAGCATTGTTTCACCGCTGGTTTAGACCAATAAGCTATTCACTGGAAGCAATTGTCTTTCATGGGGATTTTGTGTCAAGTAGACTGTCAACTCCAACTATTTGTTATTATGGGCGATCGTGCGAACTGGTCGCGCAAAAGCTGACATTTCAGTTTCACCTGGTTGCGCAGACGGGATTCCATTTTGTGAAGTTTTAAGGGAAATAGTATTTAGGAGAACGAGCGGTTGGCAGCCCCTAATGGCAGGCAACTGTTAGAGCGAGCTTGTATGCTCGCTAGCTCATTTCTCAACGGATATAGCCGCGCTCGAATGTGCCGTAGTGGATTGCCACCTAGTGGTCAGTCACTAAAACGGAACTCGTCTTCGAATCATCTCTAACTTAGTCGGCTTTTTAACGAACAGTAATTCCCAACAGAAATTAATATCACCGCACGTATTTCATTAAAACCAGTTTTTCACGTCACCGTATAACTTTTCCAAACTTCCTAAATGATATCTATAAAGGAATACAGTTTCACGGACTTCTTTCTGATGTTGAATCATTAAGATTTAGTAAAAGTCAGAAGCACGTGAAATAACAGATTCACTTCAACACACTTTATTCCGTCCATAAAAAGCTTCTTATTATTGACAATGTAGAACATCTAATTATATTCTGCGAATGAGAGCAATCAATACTAGGTAGGCGTTCCTGGAATGAGAAACTGTGACGAGCTTTAACAGAGAATAAATCCAATCATGATAAAAGGGTTGATTGTATAATTAGCATAAAGCAAACAGCACTTTCAACATTATCCAACCAGTAGGATGCTTGGTATTTTCCTATGATAATGACATGAATGGAACGTAGAAGAACATTCAAACACCAACTAGTATTTCAACCAAATATCTCGAACGTGGTCTTTGCGAATACCAAGAAATCTCATAATGTCAATGTTATTGCACTTGAAGAAGCAGGAATGGTGCGGAAATACTCGTAAGTCGCGCTCAATTAACCCGTAGCGAAACCCATAGACACCCACGATGCTTGTGCTTTCACGCGATCAAACAAATTAGATTCCAAAAGGAACTGTTCCGATCCATAACTCGCAGATGAAAGCCTCCCAGGCTGAGTATAACACAACCACAAATTTCTAAGCTACGCTCGCGATATGACATACTATACGATCGCGGGTAGAACGGGTTGTAACTCTTTCGGGACAAACAGCCGAGACTAAAAGGCGCACCGGTTGCACCGGGCGAATGAAAAAGGTTGCATCCCCTCTGTGCAACAGGTATATAAATAATCTGTTTATCGATCACCTTTGAATCCGGCCGATGATTAAACTCTCAAAGATTAGATAGGCGCGATATTACAGTGAAATATTGGCAGATAACGGCGTTGGAAAACTCGCGTCTGGCGTCTGCGTGAAATTAGCAGTGGTCGTCGTAATTAACGAGAATATGAATTTACAGTTAGCCAGATAGCTGCGTTTATCATCTTTCATTACTCGAGATTGCGAGCGCCAATGCTCGTCAGCCACGATCGTTCGTATTATATTTGCACTACATTTAGCAATTAACGTTATGCTCCGAGGACTTGGCTCGACACGAAGTAGATTTCAAGTAGAGTGCACCGACTGTTCTAATATCAATAGAACGAGAACGAATTACGAAATACCAGTATTCCTACACTCTATGTTACATATATATTTCTCGCTCCTTTTCCTACAGTTTCCAATGGTGTTAACTCGCACCTGTTACACAGTCAAGCTTGAATCCTCCACTTTAGAAATAAAGGACTCGATTTGCATTCCAAAGACCTCGAAACTGTTCGAGATGGTAGACGTTAGGTTACTATCAATTCCCAGGAGTTTACAAATGTTCTATCCTTCGACTATCATGATCGAGAGCTATTCGATCGAGTATTGGTTTAACAAGCGGTGATAAAGCCAATGGAAATCGAAGAGTCTCTCTTCCAATGGTAGAAGCGACGATCGACGTTGGACCTCGCGGTGCGTGTAATGTGTTTCGTAGGTAATTCGAGCGGCCATTACCAATTCTAATTATCGGAGAGGTAAGTCGAGGTCAATTGGATCGTACAGGTCCGGTGGTATTAAAGCCGATCGGATCGTTCTCGCTTTTCTCGCGTAACTCAGGGATTTTACGATCGGCCGCCGGTGGAAGGCCATTGCGTTCCCAATAAACGCGTTGTCACTCGGGAGGATCGCGAGCGAGCGCGCAGGGCGTCTCGTAAAGTAACCTTTCAACCGGGTTTTCACTCGCGCCGGCTCTAAAGCTCTGACACGCTCTTTCTTTATGTTTCAGGTAAGCACCGAGGCCGATTACGGGGCAGCTTAGTGCCCGTTGGTAGCAAGTGAAACACTAAATCCGCTACGTAAGTATGCTGCGCGGTTTAAGGCTCATCCAATCACCATAAAATAGTGTCCAAGGGCGCGAGAACCCCGGCCACTTCTCCCGCGAGAACCCCTTTACCACCTCCTTCTCAACCTCCTCCTCGTCGTCCTCCGACAACGACGGCGAGCCACATAGACGGAGGAGATCCCGTTTGCATTCTCGCGTGCTTGCCACTGAGAGAGAGGGAGAATCGCGTACGGTTATCCACCTTCAAGGTGGACCGCATTTCGACCTGAAGTCTTCATGATGCTGATCGCGAAAAATCGACAAGACCGGCGGCTACGATGCAGGTGCGCTTCTATCCAGCAGCCTCCCTTTCAGTAACGGACCGTACACGCCAGACTTTACAATCGTATCTCATCCAAATAAGTATTTTCAAATAATATTAGTATTTTATTCAATTTTCAACCCTCGTATCAGTCGGCTATGTCAGATTTCAAGGGAAATTGTATTGGATGATGATAGGTTTTCTATTACAAACTATCTAAATGTGGGATTCGAAGAGTTTAATGGAAGTATGGTTCGATTAACTGTGACATTAGTAATTTCAATGTATTTAATACACTATTTCTAAATAATACTACTAATTTATATTATTTTGCGAGTATAAGAGTTGTTTATTTGAGATTTGTGGAGAATTATATTGGAAAATGATAGATTCTCGATTACAAGCTAACAATCCGTGAGATTCGGAGCGTTCGATAGAAACCTGATCCGATTTCCGATTGCTTCTGACACTAGTAATTACATTGTCTCTAATGCACTCTTCTCTGGGGGTAGTGAATCCGGCTCGAAGGAAGTATAATGAAATCAGCGCTCCCGATGAGATTACTCGGTTTCCGGGCGCGCGGTGTGTGTCGGTACAGTTGACTTAACTACCATAATCGAGTTAGGGAGTTGGCGGAATCGCACGGAGCCGACGTGATCGTACCTCGTCGCCGTCTCATTGGCGCTCTGCCTCGTAATTCGCGTAATAAGCCAGGAGTCACTTTCAATTAATACAAAGCGCCTTCTATATTTGGACGAGGAACACGTGCGATATCGTTCCATCGATTTCCCGTCACGTACCACACTCACGTAGCCACAGGGGACTCCGCGCTACCAGAATTAGACGATCGACTGGCGTACCAAGTGATTATGGGCCAATGATCCCTTCCGTAAAACACCCTGACTACATCGAAGTCAGAAACTCCAACGAAATCCTAATTAAAATTCCCTACAAGTTGGTGCCGGAAGTCCCCGATCTTTCCGAGACCGATAAAAACGACATACTTTCTTTATCACACTAAGATCGAATCCCATAGGATCGCAACAGTTATAATCACTGTTTCGACTCAGCGCATCGTCATCATATACAATTCGCAGCATCCTACCAACTGACTCACAGGGTGATTATTACTTTTTTTTGTTGATAACCCCTTTAAACCGCAGAGCTCCTCGTTCCAGCTGTGTCTGATGAGTGATGAAAAATGAGAAGATAGACAGCTTTGTGAACTCCGATAAATTGAATAATGATTCTATTCGGTATGGAATTGTGTCTGCTTCAAAACTTTTGTTATGGGTCTTATCGATTTTTAATATCGAATTAATTGGCTGGAATAAGTCGAAGAATCATCTAGTTCTTTGTAGTGGACATTCTCGACATTGATTACTAGGAGCTTCGAGAGGGCACATTAATTTCCTAGGATGATCTATCGGCAGATTGGAGGAGCACGAGCGCTGGATGCTGCGCGCTGTGAATAACAGGCCACTAGATATCTTTATCCGTAATCATGGCCACGTCCGTACAATTATTCATCTCGGTTGTATGCTGCTCTCTCTTCGTCTTTCACTGATACCCAACCGCCCCCGTTTCCCGGTTGCTTGTATAATGAATTCATTATTTCTATAATACGATTGGGAGGTGTGTCGATCGTTCGCCCGCTCTCCAGTTTCTCCCCTTGATTCCTCATTAATGTCAAACGAGTATAAAAGAAATAATTGAATTAAAAGATTGATCATTCGTTTTAACAAGAATTTCCAAGTATCCCATCGAAGTTTGTGTAGTAGCTTTTTAATTAAGGTAAAGGCGATGAATTTAATCAACTCGTGCCGAGAAACCGTCTCGGTTTAGTGGACCAAAGTGAATCTAATAGTAGAATCAAGCACTAAGCGTCCGAGCCAATCCACTGAGAGTAATGATTATTCACCCTTTCCTTGCTCTCACGTGCACTCGAGAGCCACCCCATAAACTTTGAGGGTTGCGCACACGCTCGCCTGGATCGAGAAAAATCACGGCGGGAAATAGGAGCTGAAATGGCTGGCGGTGGCATCGCCGACAGCGGTGTCGCGTACGCTCGCGCTTTATTGCTACCATAACAATGTTTTAATGTACTCTGCACAACGCACACTACCCATAGAAAGAGAGTGCCTGCCCTGGGACTATTAATGCTCGGGAATAGTCAACAGATTTCCTCTGGCAGCCGACGAGTCTCCTCGCTACTGAAATTTACATCCGAGCAACCTTAAATGCATTTCTACGATGTCTAAGATTTTTCTTATATTTTATATTGCTATTTTTAAATAATTTCTTAAACCTTTAGCATAGACTACTGTAATTTGTATATGCATTTTAAATATAAATTTTAATAGCTGTTTATGACAAGACTCGAACATTGACAGATAGTTTAATGCAAATATGAATTTCATTATCTTTATGATTGAAAGGCCATTGGAGGCCACGGTAAGGTGACGAAGGTCCTTCACACGGCGAGGTGCAATGAGGCCTGCGGTTTATTTGCGCCCGGTAATATAAGCTCGTCCATTATCCGGCGCGCAGCGCGTCCGCATCCGGAGATATACCGTAATCCCATTTGCACCGCGCGGCCTTTGCCGATCCACATACATGCGCTCCACGATAATGGTGGCATTTAAACGAAAGCCGGTATGCACACCTTCTAACCACTGCCCTGTTATTTCGACCTTAATCTCGGCCGAGAGTTTTCCGGGAACGTTTCAATCGACCACCATTTGCCAGCTTCCCTCATCTCGATTTATTAAACGCGACATTTACGGATCTTCCACCTGAAGCTTTAAAAATCCGCTTTTGGTATTCTATTTTCAATACCTTGCATGTGTGATCGATCAATTGTGTTTGTATGCTTCAATTTTATTCTGAATGAAGAGTGAGTCATTGTTTGACAGAAAATTGATATTTCGTATATAATCCATCGCAATCCTGTTGCTATTTCTTGTCACAAGAATCTGACTGTGACAAACACGTATTATTATCAGTGGTCACGGCAAAATTTGAAGTACAATAAATTAATTAATCACATTTCACATACATAAGGTTTTGACAAAAAATTGCTGAAAATGTATCTATTTATATGTCTTCTAAGTAGCGAGGGTTCTTTAATACGAGATTGGAGCGAATATGCAAGTGGCTGATATTTATGCTATTACACTCGAATCTAAGAGATTGGGAGTGGAATTGAAATTCTAAAAGTACGCTTGGCCGACCGCCTTCAGCCGGTTCACCGCGAATATTGCCTGGCGACCTTCGCAACCTATTCCCCCAGCCCTTTTCTTCTCGTCTCGTATGACTGGCTAGATGTACACCCTGGCATCCAGAAGTCCGCGCTTACCATCTCCACATTGGCGCACTGCAATCTGACTCTTGACCGTGCTTGCACACACATCCTTCGCGGCACTTTGTGCGCCTATGTTACCTTCGTTATGCAAAGGGCACTCTGCGCCCACTTGCTTTTGTTCGGACAGTGATCTCTCCTGCCCCAGCGGAAGTAACGCACAAGTACATCGAACTCGCTGAAAACGATCACCACACGAATTCCAATTGTTTCATGTTAAATAAACAGAATTGAAACAATTAACAAGCGGAAGTACAACATTAAATGTCTATTTACACACTATCAGTAAACGTAACATGACAGTGCTGTTGCATGTCAATAGATTCTCGAACAATATTCATGTGTCAATGCGTGGGTGTAAAAACAATAGAACAATATTTGCCATTTGCTCGAACAGGGTGCTGCGCTTATACGTCAGGGTTTATATGCGCATCGACCGTAATGGTGAAATTACGTAATAACGATTCTAAAATAGCTACGCGAAGATAGGAGGATTCCGGCGGACAAATATAGAACCGGCTTATTAGAATTCTCTTCCCTATTATCCGGCGAAGTTCAAGTAATTTCCCGTGCGTTACTTATTACCACGGAAGGTGTCCGCGCGGTGGTTGGCTCGCAGGTCTAACGACGTTCAAACGGCGCGCTATAACATTCCATATTATATCACTCGCTCGGCCAACCAAAGTAGAATGTACTTCGCATGAAGTTCAGGCTGGCGCGCGCGTGTATTACCAGCGGAGCGGCATAAACATGCTGCGATCGACCGCCTCCGTACGTTATCCCGTGCGGCCGCGTGTAGTAATAATTATTCCGTAGCGCACACGTGTGCGAATGGTGCGTGCGAGCGCGGTGATAAACACTTTCCACGTGAATCCGCGGACACATATGATCCCGATAATGCACGCCCGTGCCCTGATAATGCGTACGTTCATCCACTCCGACCGAACAACCTTTCAGCCGTGTGTGTTGCTATTGCGCAGTATGTTGAGTTGCGTCTTGCGTGGCACGCATGTTGGAACCTCGAATAATGGCACACAACGTGTCCTCGAATCCACGTAGCATTCAATGTATTCCTGTGGGAGGTGTCGCATGGCACCCATGCCTTTTCACTGCGTGCTTTGCGTTCCTCGTTACCCCATATCGATAAACCGCAGGCACTCAGTAAGCTCGCTATGGAATCTCTATGTCTGCCATATCTTGTTGGTAAAGGCATGCATGCAACATATGTGTACGATATTCATGAGAGATTCGAGAGCGACCAACCTAACTGCTAAGCACGATGAAATTGGAGTTTTGGAGAACAAGAAATTAGATACATTCTTAACCCTTTGACTATGGCGAAATCTAATGGAAAACGTTAATTTCAATTGACGAGATTTTAGTTGTTGTACATTTAACTTAATGCATTTTTGTCTACTTAAGCATTTTGTTTAATGCTTTGAGTATATAAAGTTAGAATTTGAATTTCTTCGAAATGTCATATAATTTCGACAGAGGCGTTGGCTTTTCATAGCATGCTTGGCATGGTTGCTGTCTCATATCGATAAACCACAGGAATTCAAGAGGGATAAACCCAACTGCTAGAAAGAAATTAGATTAAATATTAGTCAGGCAATTGGTAGACTTTCTGAGTTTAAAGTTTGAATTTTTCAAAACATCTAAATTTTTGCAACGGACAAACCTTGGCCAGACATTCGCAAATCAATGGGGCCACATCTAACGCTCGAAGTGAATCACTGAGCTCGAGAGCACAAGGCGTTTATTGTGCTTGTTCTCAACACTCCGTGGAGCAAAAACCTCCTTTGCCATACTGTCGAGTCGAGTAGGGCAAATGAATGTGAATAGGCGCTGCTGATTTGGAATGCCAACTTTTTCTTTTCACGCAGTTTGCACCGTCCTTCCAGACGTCCTCTCAAACGCGTGCGATAACTCATATCAGGACAGGAATTCTTTAATGGCAAAGTGGCGAAGTCGACGTGCCAGACACTAATTGCAAGGCGATATTACTCTCTGTCATTTGCAAAAGTGCATGCACTTCGCCGAAAAGAAGGGAAGCTCACTCCTCAACGAAAGTTCGCAAAGGGTGCCGGGGAATCCCTGTAAGAAAAAGTCCCTTCACTATGGGAACAAAGGGTGGATATATTTTTTGGTCGCCCCATCGAAGTCCAATTACTAAGATGGAAGGCAGGAGACGGTACCCCTTTCGGCACGGTGTCGACAGCCCCGAGAACACGTAACTCTCCCTGCCAAATTGATGCTGGGAAGACAGGCTTCCCCCCTTTTTTCAGAATAAGTGAGCTGTCAGAAGGTTCGGCACTCTACTCCACGATCCCACCAATGTTCCATTTAATCTTGCTGCAAGTTTGCATCGGCCGATTGAAGTCTGACTCATAGTAACTCGAGAGAAAATGAAGAAATGAGAATTTTTAATGACTTCCTCGTTATAGTACCATAGAAAATATCGTGGGAGATAGGAAACTCTTTTCATGAATAACTCGGTAGAGAAATTTCAGGATAATTTCAATGTCGAAAGGTCAACTTTTTATGGGGGTCGTGGTATGAGAGAACCTTTAAGTTGGCCTGGGGGATCGACTTCAAATTATCGAAGGGAACACGAGTGGGTTTGGCCGGAGTTGCTACAAAGTGACGGCTCTCCTTCCCCGGGGGAATTAATTTATTTTTTAATCACTTTACCGAGTTCCTCGCCCGGTTTCCTCCTACTTCTTCCCGCACACTGAAATATGCTGACTCGGCGGTTCGGTTGTCCAGGTCATTATGATTCGCGATATAATACTACATTCCGACTAGCATCTTTTTTTTTCTCCTCTCTCTTTCGCCCCCTTTTGTCAGCATCAAGAGCAGCCGCCCTCGTTGACACGGCAACAGCTTTTAATAGTGAGTTAAAATAGCTTTCGATTTCACGCTGGTTCTCCAGCGAATTTTCACCACCTACATAAAAATCTCCAAGCGTCGACGCGATAATAACTTCTATTTTCGAGCAACTACCTCTCGCAATGGTAATGCGCCTGTATTCGCGTCGGATGCTGCGGCTCCAGAGACTACCAACGCAATAATTTATCTGTAGCAATTTTCCGCGCATCGGCCATCTCTACAGGGAGCTCTTCTAGCAAGGCTCTGCTAAATCCCGCGGGGATTTACGATCGGCAGCGAACTGCCAGTCAATCCCCCAGGAACTTATTACGGGAACGGGTAATTACAAAAGGGGCGCGCGCGAGAATTCGCAGCACGAGCTGTGTACGACTGACGCGAATCCGTCGGTAGTGATTCAAGAGTCTATCGAGCTTGTCGAGTTGAGAGTGTTATCAATGGAAGAGGACCTCTCTTTCAGAAACGGAGACCTCTCTTTACCAGGATATCTGCTTTACACGCGCGTGAACACGAATTCCCTGGCAAGCCAGTTGCTTCCCGTCGGTTTGCCGTGTGTAAACACCTAATTCAGTGGCACCCATAGCGGCAGCTTCCATCCTTTGCTCTGTCAATATCTCCCGGCGACAATGCCGCACTTCCTTCTACATATACACCCAGTCACTCAAAAGCGCCAGATTATACGCGATACTCAGATTTATCGAGATCAGGTATTCTCAGAGAATGTTTTAAAACTTGTAATCTTTTCTGCTTTACGATGAATTTTCATTGTGACTTTTCATAGCAATTTTAGTCGATTCAATGTAAGAAGGGGAAAATTGATGAAAGGGTGGAGATTGTATCGCATCGAGGATAATAATTAATACAAATTCGTTTCGCTATCGAGCGATCGTGGAGCCATTGTCAATTAAGTCGACTGTGCCTTTTTTGCCAGTTCCAATTACGCCAGTTTTAGCTTGAGCCGACCACATAATTAGAGGCGTTGCCAACTACTTGGAGGATTCCTTCGGCGATCGCCGCGGTCCTCCCAGCATCCCGATCGACGCAGACGGAGACTCCCAGCGATACAGTGGGAGTTTAGTTGCTCTGTTTACTCGGCGCTGCGAGTACGAAAGGAGCGAGAGTCCTTGGACGCAGTCGCCGTTTCCTTGCTTCCTTGCGCGCCAGAACGAGAGAGAGATCTCAAGGATAAAATGGTCCGCGGATGCTGCGTGGGTATGGCGTACACAGAGACTTGCGTGTACGTGCGTACATATACATACACACACACAGGCAAACCCTTTCGAAACGATAAATCAAAGGAAACCGTATATCATACTCCGCGCGACCACGAACCAGTTCGAAAGTCCTGGCAACGTGTGTCTACGTGTACAGTCCTGTACACACAAAGGAGTGCGGCTTCGTTGGAGAAGCAGCTCGATATACAATCGATTCGAAAGAGTGTATACATGTACATATTCTTTCCCTTACGACTTGGCCCCAACATCATTGATCCATCGCCTACTGAAACAGTGAGAACCCATCTTGAACCACCTTTCAACCCCCTGA
Source organism: Ectemnius lituratus (assembly GCA_910593735.2). Classification (NCBI taxonomy): domain Eukaryota; kingdom Metazoa; phylum Arthropoda; class Insecta; order Hymenoptera; family Crabronidae; genus Ectemnius; species Ectemnius lituratus. The sequence goes on along the minus strand of OU343044.1, from coordinate 4,144,959 downwards.
AATAACGTCTACTCCCACTGAACTGGCAAGCCTTTATGGCAGGCGCCATGCTTTCGATCTTTTAGTGCTGCTTCGCCACCTCGGCTGTCTCATCACTGACAAGGCCACTCGGCAAAGTCAAAGTGTCAAACAGTAGTGAAGCTCAGTCACAAGGATAGAAAATGTATTACTATTCCACTCGACAGTTGAGGTCTGGTAAATGGAAGGTTCCCTTTTTGCCAGTTACTTTCGACGAAGAAAAGGAGTACTTGGAGAACCCTATTGTTTCTTATGTGGCTTCGCTTGTACTTTGATGTTCAACGGGATGAAATATTGAAGTAGAAGGGAAGAGAAGTCACGAAGAGAGGTTGGGCGCTCGTGGTAATATCTTTGGAGTGCGGAGTAGCGATGCAAGGGGAGTTATGCGAGATTGCCGTAGGAACGGTCCCGAAGTCGACGATAGTCGATAGGACGGCTTACGAAAATGTGTGTCACTGGTGTCTATGTCGGCTAACGGCATTTCGTCCTCGTCGCTGATGCCCGGCCACTATAATAAATAGTAATATTCTATGCATCGCAATGCACATTGTACACGTACACGTCCTCTCATACATAAATACGCGTCTCTCTCTCTCTCTCTCTCTCTCTCTCTCTCTCTCTCTCTCTCTCTCTCTCTCTCTCTCTCTCTCTCTCTCTCTCTCTCTCTCTCTCTCTCTTCTCTTTTTCTCCCTCTCTCACCCTTCAGTCTCCCAGACACCTACGTGCATCTGTCTATCCGGTCTCCTCGACGGACCTCCTTGCACCACGCAATATGTGCGTTCCACGTTCCTCTCACATTCTAATTTCGCGTGGTACGCGTGTTCTGCTGTTACCTGCCACATCGAATGATGAACTACCGCGAACGAACCGCTGTCAACCGTGTGTACCTGAAAATCTCTACTAAATGCTTAAACTTCTTGTTGTACCTTTACGATTCATTGACAACCTACAAAGTTGCGAATTACTAGTTGCTAAATACCAAATGAGTTTCTTTCATTCGTTCCAAGAAACTAGTTATTTCATCACAGAGGATTCATAGTGGATTTTATTGAAATCTTTAATCTCTAAACCTTTCAGTGTATAAATTAATCAAAATTTATAAACAGGAACACGATATAAAACAATCAAACGTCACACCCTGAACTAAGTCATGACGAAAGCTCATACAAAATCGATTACTGAATCGAATGAATGCTATTACCCAGACTTTTCGTAATTTCTCTGAACTTGACTGAACAGTAATACAGTACAGTTGTAGAAATTCGTGTGATGTGATGCTGTAAGAGACATGGCAGAAGGAAGCATGGTAGAACTAGCGGGGAGCACACGTCTTCGCACTTAGGGGGCACGGCATGTAATCAAGGGGGAATCGGGAACGGCGCGTGACAGTCGTTAGAGTGGACGTTCGGGCCACGGTGCAGCGGGTAATTGAATTTCCGCTATTTCTGATCTCCCATGGACCACGTACTGTTCATGGTCGAAGAAAGAGCAGATTGCGAGAAGGGGTCGGTGGAGAAGAGGAAGAAGCGAGGGGGCGAGCCGTGCTTAGCGAGGCGACATTAATTCAGAGGTCGTGTCTTTGGTAATTCTATTGTTTTAGATCGTGTGGCCGGGCCTGGGTGCATGAACTTTCCGCAAAGCGCCATGCTTTCAAAAGCAAGTCTCTCGCAGTGTGCACCAGCTGCGCGAGACCCTCGAACCCTCGGCCATCTGGCACTACCACCTTTGCTCCACTTTCAACGTGATTGCTACGAAAAAGGTTTAAAGTCATCCAGGAAAATCCGTGGGCTTACTTCATTCCACCAGCCGCGAGTGGTATAGGTCAGCCATATGTCAGACGCGCCCCCGTGGAAATACCACTGGTTGCTTTAATTAAAAAAAAAGGTGCCCGGAAAATTCACTCTCTCGAATTACGGTCTTCGTACATATTCTTACTCCCGCACTGATGATTCTATCATCCAAGTGGTGAGTTAAAGCTTGGCTGGTTACTTTTAGTTCGTCGACTTTTGAGCAAAGTTAGCCAAGCGTTGCATGTACGTTCCTATAAACAGAAAGGGTACGTGACTCGGGCGTAAGGGTGAGCTTCGTCGAGTACGTACTTCCTCGGAGCTGTAGTTCGCGTAAACTGGATTCCAGTACTGATGATAATTACACGGTGGTTTAGCCTAGTTAGGCAATCCCTGGAAGTTGCATTACACGCAACGAGAGAGGTCATGCGGACGAGGGATCCTTGTACTCTCCTACTGATTACCCAGTAGCTTGGAATGAAGCCCGAGTATTTCGTAGAGCTGAATTGAAACTTCCATTATGGTCTCTGGCTTTACCAAGCGCCAGTAAGAGTAAAGAGAAATTGATAACTAGACGCGTGACAAATTACGTCTGGGGATCAGTGGTGCGCCAAAGTTCAGCGACGAAGGGGACTCCTCGACTAGACAAATTATCCAATTTGGCTCGGCTGGTGAAGGTGACGTTCACTGTGCGCCATGGTAATTGCCAGGTACATCACTGCTTGATGGCTCTCGCCGTGAGGATACTCTCGAAAGTTTTCATCGCCGATTGCTACTAAGCTCACCCGGGCGAATGTAAAGCTTGCTAGATGGTGGTATTATCGGAGGCATCTTGGTAATAGTTCGGCTATGGGCTCATCCTGAAGAATGCAAGGGACACTTCTCTTGAAAGGAGTACATACTTTCCGCCCGGCATAAGTTGCGTCCCCTTGCCACATATTTGCTCGAACGCCCTGAGAACACGAAGCAAGGAGGCTTAACTGGGCTCCGTAGGGCCACTTGTCGCCCGTGTTTCTTCACGGCATTTCAGAAGAGAGTCAAGTGTCTAAGACTCTCTCTCTCATCCTTGTCTCTCTTTCTCTCTTGTAATCTCAAGTCGACGTCTTTCTTACTCCGTTGTACCTTTCGCCCAGTTCCGAGGGGTTACTTAACGACAGCTACGTTTCTCGCTATTTTCTCGAGCACCTCTGGAAGCACTGCCAGTAACGGGACACTCGTTCTTACGAGTGAATGCCGCTGAAATTGTAGACATTTGTCAGGGCGATGATGCACCGCTTAGAATCTCGAGTCTACCAATTTTAGTTCTACAATCTGCCAGCTGAGAGAATTATCTTGATTAGGTAAATTAGAAGATACTGACAGATTTTACCCTTTCCAACTACGCGGCTCTTGTCTTCGACAGGCTGTCACTTCCCTTATCGTTGTACCCGTCTATTCATGTTATACGCCTTCTAAGTACAGAGTATCTGACATTTAAATAACGCTCCAAGACAAGTCTTTCAGCGACCCGAGTATAATTAGACCTAGTCAGCAAGTCCAATACCTTCCCTCTATAAATGGCATTAACGTTGTTCGATCAATTTCCTTCGAACTCTTAGCTCTATTTAAAAAAAATCGTGTATCATGAGTAATCTTGGATCATAAAATTCAGGAGTCAAATCGATTATATATTGGAAAGATGGGTGGTGGAAGGAAGAAATGATACTATCGTGGAAAGGGTAGTATCGACAGGGATCGAAGCATGATTTAGAAATCGTTACGGCGGGATCGTCTTACAGCGGGCTGGAGGTATATCGGGACGAGTCCGGCGAGACTAGAAAGGCGAAAGAGAACAACGGGAAGGATGAGATGCGACGAGAATGTGACCCATATACAAGCGGCCTGACAAAGAGCAAGGGTATCGCGAGATCGCCATTGGATCATCGAATATTAGCTTACCGAGCCGGACAGCTTACACACCCGGACTTTCGATCGATTAAGGTTACATCCATCAGCAGGGTACCCTCATTCCGGCACGGATCTGGATAAAAATTCTACCAGTAGATCGTCTACTATTGAATAGCTTCGACTGCTCCCTTTCGATTGATCCGTCGTGATTCAATGCTCCATTTCAACCTATTTTCAAACCCGCTTCATGGGACTCTCTACTTTTTTCCCACAAACTTCTTGAATGTATTTCCTTTACTTTTCCCCTTCGACGATTATTCAGATTAACTTAGGTTAAGATTTCTACTTGTGCGATTTTGCAAAGGACCTTTTTTAGTTTCAGCGATTTGTCTCCATTATATTCGCCCTGGAGTGTTTACCGAGTGTTATTAAGATGGAATCGGCCGCATTAATTCCAATTAGATGAAAACGTGCGCGTAGACACGTCGTCCCCGGGAAATTAATGCTTTTAACGAGGAGGGCATCGAGCGAGAGTACTCCCTGTAATCTCGCCTGTTCATCTGGATATTCTATACGCGTGTTTGGTGAGGGTACTTAGCTTTGATGGACGTAAACTCCCAAATTCAAAGGGGGACGTGCGAGCTTCCTTTCAGAGGCATTCGAGCATTGGATGCCTTTGTAATTTAACACTGTATGTACACCAATCCTGCGTTAAAGTAACACCAAACGACCTACAAGTTAGGACGAGTTTATTAACGTTAAGATTCAACAGTGACACGAGTTAATCAGCGAGTTTACAATCACTGTGAAAACATTAAAATGTAAAAAATGTAAATGCCGCCCAGCAATTATAAAATGAACGCATTTGTATTAGATTTAAAGTACCTTCCTATTAATTTTCTACCTCGCAATGAAGTGTGGGTAACATTATATGAGAATTTGGCTTCCTTGTTAATTTCCTTGTATATCTTTTCGGTTACAATTTCTGTTTCTTTATTACATCCTTCCATGAAAATCCAATGAGTCTCGACTTTCAACAGTAGTACAAACTATGAATATAAAAACACAGAAAAAAGATATAACATGAGCATGAATACATTTGACCGGCATTACATTAGGAGACCTAACGGAATCACAAATCTCTAATGGTAGCTTATATTTATAAACTTGGAGTGAATGGATAATACTGGAAAGTCGGTGGTTCCTCATTCGGCAGTATCAAGTTGCCAGTGCTTCTAGTTGTAAGTCAAGGTATAGGCAAGCAAGCAAGCAAGCAAGCAAGCAAGGCAGGCAAGCAGCCTCCCTATGAGCGAACTCGTTAGGAGAAGGTGTTATTCTATCCACGTGCCGGGCAAGGTCGTCCAGCTTCGTAGGGTCGGCCGCCCGTAAGAATTCGAGTAGCTTTAGTCCTTCTTTCAGCCGTGCTAGCTTGTGAGAGCTCACACTGTACACCTCGCTGAAAGAGGAGGCTGCTCTCTCAAAGGGCCCCCGCTCCTTTCATGAAGCGACACCTCGCTTAATAATCGGTGCATGACCCGCCCGTTATACTCTGCCAACGCGCGCATGTATACCTCCTCGAGGAAAAAGGGAATTCACCATGGAATTCTTGGATGCGCATACGCGTGACTTGCCTGGCGCACCAGACGATTACCGCTGGAATTTCATTAGCATTACTATGACGCTCCATAGAAAATCTGAATACCAGATGCACCTTTTAGTGAGGAGCCAACGAACTTTGGGAAATGTCGAATTCTTCTATAATGATTTGTAAGAAAACGAATCATTATGATCCAAGGGAGAATCTGTGACAAAGAGGCTTTATTAGATGACGAGCTAGTTATTTTAATGACTGTTTCTTTGGTTAATTATCATCCTCCGGTGGAAAGACGAGAGCCGAGGGATAATTGGGAGAGTAAACAGAGTGAAAGAGGAGCGCACTCTTCGTAATTGGCCAGCGGTATATATTTCTTGGGAGAGAACTAACGAGAGACCGAAATCAAAGGAAGCGTAAGTTGCTATTCGTTGATTAACTCGTTGAAATTGTGAGAATTCCACGAAGCGATGCATCTAATTTCCTAATGAAACCTCAGTGTCGAGCACGCGAATGATATCCTTCTCATTAGTTACACTAGACACGCACAGATACTATTCAAAGAGTCACTGTGTTTCTATAAGCAGCAGTGGTTTCTAATCAAATTAGTTCCTTCTAATTATTGTGTGTGCGTGAAGATGAGTTGAAATGGAGAACCCCTGGAGTTGTATGCTCCCACGCAGCAGGATATAGACGAAACTGTTATCTATCGGTCCGATCAATTCGCAATTGGCCAAGGAAATCCACTCGCACTCCCACTTTCACTCAAGGATCCTCTCTCGATCCTTTTGTTGGCTCCAAGCGGGCTCCGGTATTCGGTGCGTGAGCACGTTAAGGTCAATTCGAGTCAATTCGAGGCTGGCTAACTGGCCGACTCATTATCGCGTTAGAACGAAATGTCATGTTGCCTGACGTCAACGTGCCAAGTGCTTGGAATCATCTATTCGGTATTATGGCTACGCGTTGGATATCGCGTGGGCAGAGCCACCATTCCGGGCGTCCAATACGTTTATCCGGGCCTCCATCGGTCCATCGCAATTTACCCCGCTCTTTGTTCACGCATCTCCAAGATCTCTTGTGTTTCGGCAAATTTACCCGCGTCTGCACGATTGTAGACTGTGATTCCCGTGTTGCCTCGCCAGGGATTTGCAAGGGAATCGTTGGGATTAAACAACAAATTGGGAATCGTCCACTTTCGTGTATAGGCGCAGTACATCTTTTATCCGAAATTTGTCGTATCGGAACATTCTGGTATTCGAAATGTTGGAACGAACGCAGTCGGAACATAGCTTTGGTAGTTAGAAACATTTTTGTGATTGCTTGTTAATATTGACAGAGGGTTGAAATTATTATTTTATCATTTATATTAACAGGATTTGAGCTAGTACATTGTTTTCAGTAGATGTGCTTCGATAAATACTTTAATATTTAGGAGGTCGAAAGGTAAGAGGACAGAAGAGGAATTAAAAATCCTAAGTCGATTTTCAGTACATCACTAAAGGGCTACATGAAAAGTCCGGAAATAGATCGGTCCATGATGGAGATAAGTCGGGTCCAGATAGACAAGGCGTCGTTGCTGGCGCATCCTGCGTCAGAACGACGTCAATGGCTTCAGAGAGCCTGATGGGTCGACGAACTCGCGGACGCATCCGACACGCGTTATTTTCAACGAGCCCGCCTCTATAAACCTCGCCACTTAGCCAGCGAATCGTGCTGGCATCGCTCGGCTTGCCCGGGAATCTCGCCAATCGGAATCGCCGAAAACGGGGGATTTCGCCCGGATTTAGACTGGCCTCGAAAGGCGCTTCCAAGTTGTTTAGACTGGAGCCGGTTTTCGGGATAGCCTGGCCTTCGTCCTTAGAAGCGTGCGGCGACCTTTTGCCCTCGTGGACTGTTTTGCTGTTTACCTCCTTTCCCATAGACACTCTCCCAATCCGACCTCGGCGGTGCTCTTCAAATCGACGTCCAACTGCGAGCAGTTCCAATTACCGGCCCAACATACAAAAGTCCCACTAAACATTCCCTGCCCAATTCTCCAATCTCCAAACCTCCAATCCCACGTGTATATCGATTCTATTTGAATACTTCGAGATAAACTATCTTGGTAAATATTCAGAAGTGCTCCTTCTGTGAAAAAGAAGAAATTTTGTATTTTTATTCCATGAAATGCATTAATTACCAACAAAGAGAGTCATTTGCATTTGGGGGAAGACCATAAAGCCCCATAGGAACCCTATGAAATTCATATGAAAGCTCGGTAAATATACGGAATCGCTAATTATATGAATATGAATGAAATAATTATTTTTTTTAACGGAAATGCATTTCTTACCGTCATAAAGATGTATTCACAGTGGTGGAACATCATTGAAACACCATAACAACCCCGTAAAAACACTATAAAAACACCATGAAATCAACGATTTTCCTTCCTTCCGGTAGAGTTTACGTAATACTCCTGTATTTCAGACCTAACCAATCAAGAGTCGCGGTGGGCTGGCTCGTTCGCTGCGCTCGACAAAAATTACCACCTAACTGACTCCGATTATGTTAAGCGTTTTAAGAAGACTTTACTCCCAGTCTTTAGTCCCAACGCATTGAAAATCAAAAAATTGTATGGTGTTTTAATGATGTTCATATGGGGTTGTATGGTGCTCTCCCACTCTCAATGCATGTCTATGATGGTATAACATGCATTTCCATTAAAAAAACTGATTATTTCATTCATATTCACATGAGTAGCGATTCCGTATATTTGCCCAAGTTTCATATGAATTTCATGAGGCTCCTATGGGGTTTTATGGTCTTCCCCAATGTGAGTAACTCTCTTTGTTGGTAATTAATACATCTCATGGAATAAAAATAGAACATTTCTTCTTGTTCACAAAAGGATCACTTTTGAATATTTACCACTATCTCCATTCTTATATCGCGCGATCCTGACGCAAATCGTATTGCAAGGTTCCAAGAAAGAGGCTTGCCAATAACGTCAGTATCGACGTTACACTCCAAATACTCGCTCACCTTTTTGCATGACGAGATAGCTTGGAGTATGCGTGTATCGCGCGTGCAGATGAAGCCAATGATGACCTTTTTCGTCGGTGCGGAGCGACGTGTACAGTACTAGCGCGTAAACCTGGTGGAGAGCAAGCACGTTTCACAGTGCGAGATCGCACGTCACTCGCCAGATAGGGATTACACGGGGAAACGCGTCGCTCGCCGTTGACGCAAAAGTCAGCGGACAGGTGTGAGGGAGACCAAGAGGAAAAGAGAGAGAGAGGAAGAGATGGCCTCTAGCAGCAAGAGTATTGAGTGTATCCAGCAGCCCGTTAATTCTCACGTGCGCGCGGCAATTCGCCTGCGCTCGCGCGCGCGCGCGCGAGCGAGCGCCGAGCTTCCGTTTCGCGATAATTAACACGTGCGAAACCCGAGACCGAACGGTGCCAGGGAAAGAGAGGACTGCGCGGCGCGCTCATGCTTCCGCGCACTGCTTGTAATTAAAGGTGCGAAACGCGAGATTCTGATTTATCGGGCGGCAATAGCTCGATCCCAGAACCGCTCGACATTTCTCACCGCCGAGGGCTGAATTAACAATGGGAGATAAGTCGTGTCAGAGGTATTAATTGCCGTCTCGAATCTCTCAATAAAGCATCGACGAAAGTTCATCTAGCAGTCAGGCACTGTGTAATTAAAATTGGCAAATAAGATTTCATCGGAGGAGGAGTCAATGACGTTCTAGAATAGTTATTCAGTGATACGTATCGCTGAATTGAATTTTCATTCTTCAAAAGTTCATCGACCGAAAGAAATGTTTCACGCTTGGAGAGTTCGACTAATCGTCATCGACGAAGGAAGTGCTCCTGCGTTGGAATTATCGGTAATAGTGCGTTTGACAAGACACTAAGTGCGTCCTATCCACGGCAGAAGTGATGTAACACCACTTGGTGCCGGTTCATCGGTGTTTGACTAGGGGCGAACTGGAAAACGCGTAAGCGCGTTGTGCAACCAGTCGGTAAACAGCCGCTTCCAGTGTAAAGCCAATGCTGGAACTGCAGCTTGATACAAAGTTTCACCGGGCATCCGGACATAAGTGTAAACTAGGTCAGAGGGGCTTCAATAATATGGGGGAAAAAGGTACTAAGTTCTCAGTGTTCTTGACACCCGACAAAATAAGCAATAGACGTATATTTGGGTAAAGGGCTTGCAAGATGCATGATGACTAAAATTAATCCTAAAAAATACTAAATAATCAAATGAAACTATGATTGAGTACTTAAAGTAATTGTCTCTCTGATCAACACTTTTAGCTAGACTTAGAAAATGAGTATTACAATTTTTTTCAAATATTCATATCATACTCTTCATGTACAGTTTCTAATTTAAAATATCTTTCTTCGTAAATAATCAATCGAGTTTAAACTGTATTAATGGTTAATTAATAATTTCCTTTATACCTTACACAAATTTCATACAATTCCCTCAAAAAGTGATATAAAGCGACAGCTACTTTAAGCAACGGTTAAACTCAGATACAACATGTAGTTGTGTATAATCGGTGTGTCCCGTAAGATCTCAGCCGGAATACACTTAAAGGTAAAGTCTCGGGCGTCGTGCGAGATGATAGCCATGGCGCCAAGCCATTTCCGCGCGAGTACTTCCTGATGCGCGAATTATTCTGCCCGCCGAGTGATTTACACGCGTCGGTCCGAACTCCCGAACCAGCCGAAAATAGCCGACCGGTAGACGTTTAGGGGAAACAAACGTCTGAAACAAACTGGCTCGCACGTGAATGCCGCTCGTGATGCATTGTTGGGAAAATATACTGGAATCTCGGACGAGACAGAGCGAGGGAGGAGGAATGAGTGTCGACGTTCATCGTACTTGCTCACATGCGTCACGTTTGTTTACATTGAGCGGTCGTTTGCGCCGCATCATCCCTTCGCGTCGCATCATTTCCTGGTTGCTCTTCTTGGCGAAGGGTCCTTCACCGTGGTCAGTGTCCGTTCAATTCTTGGAATCATTTCGAACATCGTCGAAATGTGTTAATAAATATGCATTAAAATATGATCGACACAAATAAGTCCAATGATTTCCTGGTTCCTCTTCTTGGCGAAGGATCCACTGTGGTTAATTTCCGTTATATTCCAAGAATCATCACGAACATCTCATAAAATATCTGAGTAAGATCTAAGTAAATATACATCGAAATATGATCGGCTCCAATAAATTGGATGATTTCCTGCTTGCTCTTGATTAATCCCTGGAATTATTTCGAACATCGTACAAAATATGTGAAAGGTTATAATCTTAGAGATTGTCTACAATATTTCTAAGATAATCGTTTCTATGGGAAAAGTTATCTAGAATTCTAGTTTGGCAAGGTGTGTTAGTGAATAGAGGGACAAGTTTTTCGGGGTAGTTGGTAGACCGCGTCGTGGCTTCTAACAGGAGCACTTTGCCATTGAGCGGTTGGGAGCGATCAGACCGCTAATGACCAGGCTATTAAATGCAAATTGGCCTTCGGAAAGGTTTCGAAAGCGGCCGGCGCACGTGCACCAACACGTACACCCACTTCCAAACACGCATTCGTCCCTCGTTTGTTCCCCCCGACACAGCGCCCTCCTCTGCTTTGCTCAAGCCGCATTGACAACCACCAGATTTTGAGCAGCCTCCACGTGCCCCCGAAAATGGACCAGATTCTATGAGGTCCCTTGTTCGCAAAGGAACGTTAAGCCCCTTATTAAGGAAGACAGTTCCAAACTATGCTGTTATTCTTTCAGAGTGCATCTTAAGCTCTATAAAAAAAAAACGTACACAGCAGCTATGTTAGCTGACCTACTAGTTCTTATTATGCAAAAACATGCCACTAGCAACATTACCGGTAGAAAGAGATTATAAGTATGACAAGGAAGTTAGATTAAATTGAAAGTGAAATCATTTGCGTCTCCAAAGGTATTATTAAATGTATGTGTGTGTTCTGAAGCTAATTCGCTAGAAGATTTGTTGAAACATAATTACTGCTTTACCCGTCTAATGATACACTTCGTGACTTCAAGCTGTTTCAAACTAAACATTAACTTCGACACTCGATGTAAGGGAAAGTGACTTTTAATTACAAAGTGTCGTAATACTGGAGAATGGAATGTAAGACGATATGCAACGCTACGAAAAATAGTTTAACTGCTCGAATATTTTACTGAAGAATATCTTGGCTATTAGTTTCGGGTCAAGGTTTCTTTCTAGCTGAATGAGTACCGTACTTTGTCGATGCTGCTCGTCCAAGTAAATCGGCCTGTCGCTCTTCCAGCGAGCGAACTATGAACCGAAACATGCGAAATGGGGCGTGTCCAGATTGCCTATCCTATGGTGCTTCTGCAGATACTTTTAGCTCCTTTCAATTTCACCTCGAACTTCACTCGAGCCGGCCTTCAGATTTCCATTAACCAAGACTCCGCCTGCAGCACGCGAAGTTACTTAAAAGATCCCAACGATAAATATAATTATCTTGTAATTACAAACAAGAGTCGAGTGAAGTTCAACAAAAAGAGCTTGCCTTCTTGCGTGTGCAACTCTGAACTGAACAGGGCTGTTCACTTCAAATAACACGAGTCAGAAACTCTTCAATGATTCATTATTTTCAATTCAGAATTATTAACCATTAATGAATTGGGATAAGAATGAATTCCCTGTCAGTATTAGAACTCCTGAATATTTCGAAACTTTTAATTATAAAAATCGAATGAAGTTAAAAAAAGAACTCAGTTTGTGGTTGATTGTATCTCAAGTTCTTCAATACTCGAATTTCATGAGAAGGATCTGTTAACTTGTGGGAGTTAGAGAGGAGCTGTTTACATGAAAGTGAAGTCGACCATCCGTATGAGGGCAGGAAAAGGCGGGCGAGGCATGCTTTGTAGCAGTTACGAGGCATTGATTTTCTATAGGTCAGTTGGTACTCTCCTCGATATTACGGGATTCTGTGGCGTGCTAGAACAGCACTGCGCGCTTTGTCGTCGAATTTTCGTCGCGATCGAATCAACAAACGCTTCAACGCCTCTTCTTTCCACATCGAATAAACTTGACTCTTCGGGGGAAAAAATACCACTTCACCGAGAAAAACTCAGTTTTCTATTGACATTATCGTTCTGCAATATTTCACACCTCCTCGTTGTGAGTACTATTAAAGTTTTCACCTTTGAACTCAACGCTTCTGAAAAGCTAGAATTCCCTTGAACGTACAAGTTTATTCTTGAATGACACTTTAAAGCCCGGCAGCTGGAATGTACTTGAAGCGACAGTATACATAGCGCTAGATTCATCCGTTTCTCGATATAGCTAGCGATGCATAAGAGATCCGACGACGCATACGATTGGTCAAATAAAGCAGGCGCGTTCGCGTGGATTGACTGGTGTAAACAAATGTTTGAGCCACGATGTGCAAACGCGGGCATTCCTTTGGAGCGTAATGCCGGCATCGGTGAAGCCTCTGATTACACGTTAGCTTAGCGGTGGTTTCCGCGTTCGATATACACAAGCGCCCTCTGTGCAGCTGGCGAGAAGAAATCGGCTAAATTGGCATGGCGAATCCATTGGGAAAAGGCAAGAGGAGAGAGACAGTATGGCAAAAGGCGAGTGTTATCCGGTGTAAGGTTCAACGAACGCGCCCAACCCATTACATTAGAATATTGGCTCGGTTGACGCCTCCTCCACCTCCTCCACCTTCCTCTTTCCTCTTCATCGGCTGACTCTCCTTGTCAGTCCACGCCATTCTCCCCTTACTGCGAAACTCCTTTATCCAAATCAATGGAAAACTGAGCGAAAGGTCAGTGCGTACACGCCCTTTGCAACTCGCATTAATTACACCGCAAAGTCTTGGGGCCAAGAAATCCTATGCTCCTAGAAGCTCGACGCAACTTCTTTGCCTGTAATTTCTGACTCGTCCAAGTGTTTAAGTTTGAAGGCTCTCTCGACGAACTTAGCAAAGCCGAGAACCACTCTGGTTCGAGAGCGATACTTCAGCCTTGACTTGTGGAATTTGCAATTCAAGGGCCAGTTTTTGCAATTGACTTAACGAATCTCTCTGACTGTCAAAGTTACGGGGATTCTAACACAGAGATTATCCTAGCGGACTAGAGTTCATGTAACCGTCGGCACATTTAGCAAGCCATTTCACTATTCTTGGTAGGATAATAATGTCCTACGGGGAAGTTAGTCTCGCACATATAGACTGGCGCACGAGTTCGCCGGGCAGGTTTTGTACGAGATTGGAATAGCTGCTGAAATTAGTTTTGCCGCGTTTGCATTGCCGAGTAGAGCGAATAAAGAGCGCGTTATGGACTAACAGGCTTCACGAATTCTCCCCCGAAAACTGATTATAGCACTGAGAGAAAAGAATCGCGATTGCTAAAGGGCAGGAGTGAGAGTTCTCGATTTCGGCGAGGAAGACACTGACAATGACAGTAAAGGCAAGTTCGCTGGTACTCAGACGTACATTTCGAAACTAGTTTCTAGCCGTCGCCGCTCAGCGGGCAGTCTTCTCGTGGAGCTCGCTTTTTGCCGGGCAGTTTCACTCTCCGAACGAGAGAGTTTCAATCGTCGAAAGACACAGAGATGGGCATTGATCGGCTGCGCAATAGAAAGAGAGAAGAAGCTCCATGCTGGATGACATTGCTTTCGCCTTAGCCTAGTGGAGTGACAGATCGCGCGCGCGTGCGCGCGCCCGCAAAATGTCTGTTTGGCGGACGTGGGTGTCGGAGGAACGGGCCAACAATATCCTTCATGAATGAATGAATGCCCCGTTACCGAGTACCCGAGATAAACGGTCTTGTCCGACGCGAGTAATGCCCGACACAGCCTGCCATTGGCGAACCGAGGGTGGAGACGCCACAGCGCGATCGTTAGCGATCATTGAAACTTCACGGATCTCGTACGAATTAGCCGTCTGAGTGACTGACAGGTAATTCGAGAGTTAGATGTTACCAAGATCGAATTAGAACGTCGTACCATGTGTCGCTTGTCTAGTTACTCTTTTGCGAGTGCCACTGCCTTTCTGTTCATTCGAAATGAGAAATCCCAATGATTTTGTATTCCAGAAAAATCCTCTCGGTGCTTGTTAAATTATTCTTCCATTATTCATTATTTCTAAGCGAAGAATTATTAACGAAACGAAAGTTGTGTGTATAAGAAGTCGTGAGTATTTCGAAATGAATTTCACCTCCTGCGAAGTTGAACTACTCGAATCCTCGTTAAATGAGATAGTATAGCTAATGATCCTGATGCAGTGCGCACTCGAGAGAGATAATAGACTCGGAGAATGGTAGTTTTTCAGGTGATTGGTACGGCGCAGTGCGCTAAGGGTGCGGCCCGCACGTGCCGATAACGACCGCTCCTCGTGGGAAAACGGCGAAAAGAAGGAAAGTCGTGGATGCCGGGCGAATTCAGGCACAGGCAATCATCGGCGCACAACTCACATTTCACAACCTACTTTCGGCAGATCGATTGCATAGACACTTGGAATATCCCTCGGAGAAAGAGACATTTGCATGTGTGCATGCACGGCCGCCGGGGAGATACATGATGCGTGCCTTCGAAAAGCTGAAATTATATAGGCAGAGAGCACTCCGATCTTTCTCTGATCCCGATCACCGTGATCTACGTGTCTATCGACGCGTGATTCGAATGCTTTTACATGTGAATCGTAGGAAAATTGCTACCCTTCCAGAGTAGACTGATTTGCGGTCTACTCTCCGATCCAACCCAGCCAACCAGTGTTCTCTTCGTAGGTGAAAACATTCGAAATAAATTAGTGTGTGCATATCTAATCATCTTTTGTCTCTTATTTATGCGATCTAGATCTTTCACCGGTCTTATCTGTGGTGGTGCAACTCTCAGTGTTTGCCATTTCGTTTAGTTCACTTTTTAATCTTTGTAGCCGCTCGCAATATTGAAGTAGAGCGCTTTCATAATGCCAGCTCTTTCAGAGCTCTTTTATAGCGAAGTTCGATGGATGCGTGCGATCAGAGAATGATGAGATCTTGATCTCTTGGATGATATTAAAGTTCATAGAGTCCTGAGAACAATCGCGCGATGGTAATGGTTGGCGTTGCAAGATGCAAGGGTTCCTCATTCGTAACTCTTACTTGTTAGCTGACTTTCGATGATTGTAGACCGTTGCCGTGCAGAGTAAGCTGGGACGGCGGCTAAAGGACTCTGGATTACAGCACTGCAACTTTGCAGGAAGTACTCACGTAGATACATGTGTACATACAAGTTGCTTTTTCAGCTAACTCGAGCCCTCGGGATAAGCCATTCGAAATCGCTCGGCTTCCCGACTGGCTCGCGTCGGGCTAATGGCCAACTACCGTACACTCCAATCGTACCGAATTACGCAAGTCTCCTTCTGTCTCCTCTGTAAAACGACTTCCTGTAACTGCACAGTCAGCCCGCGTTACATGTAACTTTAAACTCGAAGCTTACAAGCGATCCAATGAGTTTCTCAATTCAAGCGGCACTGAATCCTCTGTTACTATTAATCTGTTTCGCGTTACACTTCGAACTGGCATTCGTGGGATTTCACTTAGCCGAGTGAGGAGGATTACGCGAGCCTGCGCGGCTCTCCGCTCGCACCGCATTAATCCACCTAGGAGTAATTGGAGTGTCGTCGTCCCTTCGCTGATGCAAATGGCCTGCGAAACGCGACGTGGTAATTGCGTGACAATTGCACAGCTGACACACGCGCGCCGAGCTTCGGTGAAATTTCGCGGTTAATCTGTCCTTCGTCGAACGAACCACGGTTTGAAGTGCGGGTGTTAGTATAAATGGGTTCGCAGAGGCCTGCGAGTTTCAACTTGACACGAGTGCTCTTCGAACTCTCACGTATGTATCTTTGAATCAGTAATGTTGTACTCTTCACTTTCTATTAGATGTTTGTATTATATTAATAAGTCTAAGGAAGTGTTTCAAAACATTCGTATATAATTAAAATTGCTAGATAATTCATAATTATTTACCTGTGAATTCTCTCAACTTTGTCATTACAAATTTGCAAGGCACTTTCCTTGAAACATAAATAACTTCTGTAAAATATAGCTTCATGGAATTTAAATGCCTAAACTGTTAAAGTGTGCGATTAAGGATTTCAAAGCGTTAAACATTTAATTAAGATTCTTAGAAGAGTTTGAGTCAGATAGAAGTCAGAGTAGGATGATAGATTTATGACAAGGAGTTGCGCGTGCACACGTGGTGTCCAGGTGTAAGCCATTTTGACCGCATGGCCAGCAGACGTCAATAGGGTCAGATAATGTTTGACAGACAGAAGGTGCGAAAGACGACGAGCAGCCCATCGCTGCATTGCCAATTGTCTTGAAGTTAAGAGTTTGGTAGCTATCAAATCTGGTCACGAAGTGGGAAAGGCAGGGTTGCCTTCTGGTAAGAGGACTTTCGAAATGTCAGTCAGGCAAGAACTCTCTTGGCGACAGCACACAGATTTCTTACCAATATCCTTTTTCTCATAAATCAATCGATTTCTTCGTCTTACAATAGCTAAAAAAAAAGTATTGACACACCCAGTATATTTATAATAAATTTTCTTAAAGAAGAATATTATCTCTTCTAAGAAAATGGATTTTTTCTTAAGAAAAACACTTTCCCGTTAAAGAAAATCTATTTTTATTTACTGCAAAGAGTTTTCTCCTTTAAGAACATTTTTTCCTAAATCACTAAGTGTGCGAGTACTTTTTTTATACACAGTATATGTTAAACGAGTTTCTTTACGTTTAGATTTATATTTTCATTATAGTTTATTGAAAACGAAGATTACCAATCGCATGTCTGGCGCAATTCAATCAGACTAATTGGAGCTTTCCATATCCCATGGTCGAGTTTCTCTCAAAGGGGTATCTCTCTTCGCGAGCTACGACTGATGTGCTAGTTCTCTCATAGCAGATACTCGCAGCAAGGAGTAATATCATTCTCTTTGCTGATATTAACCATCGCTAGAAAGTTGCGCTCGCGTGCAAAATGCGTGCAGGAGGCTGAGCAACGCGAAAATAGGGTTGTGGTCGCTCGCCTAATGCCCACGTATGAAAATTGATACCCCGAGACAGTGACCGTGTCGCGTCCTTTCGAAATTTATGTGCGATCGCGTCCGTCATTCGCCACCTACGAATTTCCAGGGAAAGCCGATACCCACCCGTCCCACTTGGACGAGCGCGCGCTCTCGCCGCGCGCCTGCGCTTGCTCTTCGAGATCCTTCTTAGCTTGCCACGCTCGCCACATAGCGAAGACCGAAATGCATCATTCTCAACTGGCACTAACTTTCCATTAACCCGACTTGTAAGATTATTAGAACCTTATTCGAGTCTGTCCGAGTAAAAGAAAGACAGTTTTCAATCCATTGAGAATTGTAAGAGCTAATTAGACTTCTAGATTGCGAATTCCCACTTTCCTTTAATCCCAGTGAATCGAAGAAAACACCGGAGACTTTCAATCGCTTTCGATGCAATTAAATTCTTTGCCGACTTCTTCTCCACTCGCGATTACCCGATTAAAGCTACAATGGCGAGAGGAAACTGATCGCCCGAGGGGTTTCCCTGGAAACAGAGGGGGTTGCGCTTGTTTCGCTCCAATGAGAATGATTCAGTTGAAAGCGGACGAGTGCCTCTCCGCCTTGACATTAACGAGATTAATTCCCAAGGGAGGTGGCGTACCCGACGTTTCGGACGCTTTTTTTTGTCCTTGACCCGATGTAAATGGCGGCTACCATTGTTAGAGGAGACCAGCGTCGCTCGGACGTTCTCCGGGGGCGAAAGCTTTGTTACGGGAGTCGCACTGAAAAGCACAATAACCCGAATAAAACGAGCACTGTCTGCCTCGACTCCGTCGGCATTGCCAGCTCTGCTTCTCTTTCTCTGTCGTACACCCAGCTTTTTATTTAATTCCAAATGGAGCCGCGCAACAGCTCGCGCTTTTGTGCCCATCGAGCTTTTTTCCTGTGGCCTAATGTGCCTTATTGTTACGCGCGCCGCCCCTCGGCCAGCTTTGCAAAGAGCGCAGACGGTATTAAACCGGACAATGCTTGCTGGAATTAACAGGACACTTCTCCAAGTCGACTTAACTACATTTCTGCCAGAAATGTTCTCCACTCGGCACTAATCGAATTTAGAACAGAGCGAAATCACGCTTTGCCAATTTGGCCGCTTTCCAGTAAGAAAAGTGAGGTCCATAATTTTACACCTGACGTTATTCCGGTGTTAGTTTTGAAGAGCGAATTCCGGGCGCAATAAAAGAAATGGGAATCCTACGAGTCTCGCGCGAGTGTTAGCGTAATGCCGCGATAAATCAGCCGGTTAATTTCACGTGGAAGGTTTAGCGTTCAATTTTTCATGGGGGCGACGTGTTACCCGTGGCCCGGGGCCCAATGATGTAATAGGATTCGCACGCCCGAGCCCGAGAGAGCGAGCGAGAGTTAAATAAAACCTCGAGTGTTAAAGCATCGAGCCGCAACTCTTACGCTTCCGAAATGTGCGCGCGATGGAGATGGCGAGAGCCTGTATTACTTTTTCATTCGTTGCGTTGAAGCGCAATAAAAAATATTTATGGCTGCGCACGCGGAACAATTAGCATAACACGGATCGCTCGGGGCGACTCTGCGTGCGGAGATGGCTGGCGCCTCGCAATGTTCGGACCACCCAGGAAACCAGGAACCACGAATCTGCGCACGCCAGTGTCTGTGCGAGCCTTTATAACCAGTCTAACTTTCTAAACAGCCTTCGACGTCCGGCGAGCATTAATCTCGCGTTTAGTCAAAGAAACTATAAATCGCCGCCGGCTGGAACCCCTTCATTTCCAAGCTTAATTTGCCTATCTTTCCCCTGGCTATTCTAGACTCGGAATCGCTTCGTGAATAGACGATGACGCAATGATTCATTAAGCGAGTAATAAGTTGGCGTCAAGTTCAGTTTACTGCCAATACCAGGAGCGCCCTTAATCGTTTCGAGTCACTCGTTAACCCTCCAGAATGCCATGTAATATGCGACTGATGACAGTTTATGGCGGTTGCTGTTTCTCTCATTCTAATTACGCCCTAGTTAATATCTATTGGAATGTAAAAAAACAGGTCGGTTACGCATCAAGGGTTAACCAGTGAAAATCGGATCAACTAAGGCCTGCCACACACGATAAACTCCTAATGAACTAATCTTTTTATTGGTTATATTATTGATTATACATTCTTGTTTCTAATTCGATCTGTTCTTTTAGTCATACATAAAAATACCTAGTGAATATTCCAACTGACAAAATATTTAACCATTGATAGTCCTAAACTCTGACAAAAAAACAACCGACATGATTTCGAGGTGAAAAGGTGATTCCCTCGGCGTTTGCGTCGCTCGGTGAAGCGTGCTGCCGTGCTGAATGTATCCCATGGTGAGCGCACAGAGAATTAAGCATCGTGTCGCACAATCGTGTTAAGCGTACGCGGAAACGCAGCATTTGTCGCACTTAATTTGCCGATGCCGAGAAGCCGGTAGCGTGGCGCGCGTGATCAACGGCCAGGAGCGCTCTCCTCGCTTCTTCCTGTTTATCGCGAGCCGCGCTCTCGACCCTAACGAGCGCCAGCCTTAATTTACACCTAAACTTCCTCCCTGCCGGATACTCCATTAAAATTCCACGGGAAACTATAGCGATTTAAGAGCGAATTGCTTTAATAGTTTTGCTTCTGCCATTTTTAAAAGTTCAGAAAATTATCTTTAAGGGAAGACCAGGAAAGTATGTGTGAGTCTACTTTCTCACGGTCCCCGCATACTCTTTCATATTTTGTCCTCACCTCTGTCATTCTCCTGATTTTTACAATGCGAGGAATGACGATAGTCAGTATTCACGAGACTGAAAAGGTTAAGCATTAACATGAGCGATGAAGACGTCTTTGAAATGGCAATTTTGTCTACATTGCTACTAATACGTATAAAGGGCAGTGTTTGTTTCTTTCTATGTTCGCGATAAACTCGAAAATGACTGAACAGATGTTTCTGCCATGTAAACTGTATACTAGAAAATATGACATTATTAATTATTTATACTGGTTTTAAGTATAATTCTCAAATTTAAAAAGGAGTGCAAGGTCAAAGAATACATCGGTATAAGATTATTCCAATCCGGCATTATTCTTTAAATTAAATTACTGTTACAACGCATACTTGCAGCTTATCTACATGCATGCATACCCGACATATGGGAGTGCGTGGCCATGATTGGCCGGCAATTACAGCCGGTCCAATATGCCCCGACACTTTACCGTTGATCTTCAATTATGGAGGCGGCACGCACATTCTGTGTCCCGTGTCCGCTGATACTCGACAGGCCGTGGAAACGATACGATACCACGTGATTTATGGGGTTCGCCGGTGCGTCCGCAAGAACAGAGGGCAGACTGTGGTAGTGTAAGGATGCCGTGAGAAGTTCGGAGTAAATCCACAGCTCAATCTGGTTCACATACACTTTGTTCATTCTTTTCACTCCACGACTTTTTTTCCTAGGACGAATTAACAATGTTTTGGGAATATTTGATAAAGTTATAACTGACATAAAATGATTTTATATATTATAAATTATAGTGTAAAAATATTATATTTTATTTAATATAATATTAATAAAACAACAATAAGTTTTGCATTCAAATGAACTTAATCGAAACGGGTGCTACAAAACCAAGTGGCGCCCGAGAGTCGCCTTTCAATTGTAAAGGATTGATTTCAAAACAGAAAAAGGCCACTTGTTTTTCGAATACTCTTTGTTATATCATACACAGAAATAGCTGTCTTTCCCACATTTATTGGAGTTGTCAGGTGCTTTTTACTCGACAAATCGAATGCCTGTTCCAGGCAAGATCGCTTCCTCATCGCGCAATATGTCCGAAAAAAAGGGTTCGACAACAGTTAGCTGGCGCGACTCGTACAATCTAGCAACGCTTATAGATTGTTACAGTAGTAGTGGCGCAGCAGGGTCAACATGGTTCGGTTACGGGTGTATTACGTCGCTGTTTATCCGGGGAGTGCGCCGCCCGCCGTAATTAAGAATCCCTCGACACGCTGACGCTTTACCGCTAGCCTCGCGCCACTTCTTATCCGCTCGCCGGGCGTTTTCCTCGCTCCTGATAACTCCGAGCGACTCGCTCGCGCCATTACACTGTCTCTCTGCCTCTGTCTCTGTGGAAGTGTGTGCGTGCGGCTAGTGTTGCTGCGCGGACTACTTCCGTGATGTTGGATCGCGCTCGCCGATCAGCCTGGCCGTTGTAGCGGATGTTGTCGCGATTCTAATTTGATGTTTCTTGGCCACATCGAGATCGCGCACCTAACTACCACCCCCTCCGGATTGGTCCAAGCATCCCATTAGAATTAAAGGACGGTTCCAATGGCTTAATTAATTTTTCACGCTACTCCAATTATTTCAAGTTCGAAGTTAGTGACGTAATAAGCGGATGAGTATGAGAAAAGATGAATTGGGATCGCGCAAGTTCAAGAGCGGCAACACGATAGCACTCGAGCCAGTCTTGATTTACTTAGCCGCGCTTCCGAAAGCCTGCCATTACCCAGCAATGTATAGCACTGCTGTTCTCACCTAGCCACCTTTATATTTACGAACTCCCCGCTCCGCCGCGCCGGTGGGATTTGCGAGCGATCGGTTTAAAGGGCCACGGAAACTCAAGATGCAGGAAGCTGATGCTTATTTACTAGACTGTAATAGATCGGGGGGATACAGTTATGCTCGCCATCAATTGCCGTCTGAATAACTTGATTCCTCCGTTAAAGGGGAGTGTGGGAACCCATCGTGCCGAAAGAGTCCTTTAAATCTTTGCGAAACATCCGAGATGTACTCTTAGCGAAGAGAAGCGATCGACTTGGAGTAGAAGTCCTCTTCTCGCGAATCTCTTGGTAAAAGGCCGCACACATGTAAGATTGAGACGTGATAGAATCGTACAGGATAACCCCATAGCAATAAGAGCCAGTGGAGACTGCTAAGGGCTTGGTAATTAAAGCGGTAACATCCTCCTAAGTGTTCTCGGCGAAGCAGCCGTACAATCCGAGAAGAATAAAGAGGCGAGAGAAAGAGAAGAGCGGCCGCGGGCTAAACTGTGGCAGGATCGAAATGAGAAAAATCAGCTTGCTACCGTTTTAGTCAGGGGGCGTATCGTGAAGCGGAAGAAGGGGCTGGGAGGGGTGTCAGCACTAGTGGTTCATGTGTGCTATTTTAGAACGGTAGATGCGCGACCGGTACACCCGCTCAATCGCGCGAGCGCGCGCGCGACTCGTCCGCATTGGTGTGTGAATCTCATTTGAATATGCGTACACGCAACTCGATCGGGGCCGGGGTAAGGCCGGGGTACGGCCGGGGCCCCTCGTCGCAACACGTCGACGTCCGTTTACTAATGAACTGTATTATTTGCAAGCTACAGCCGCGCACGCCGGATTTGCATGTACACGGCTTTTATTGCATTTCATTAGATCGCCTTTTAGGCCGCGCCGTCCGATACCGCCTCGCCTCGCCTCGCTTCGCCTCGCTTGCTCGCTTAGCTAGTCCCTGCCAATGATCCTATCGCTTTGCCCTCCTATCTAGTCGCTTCCGATATTTCTTTCCTCCTCACTATTTTTACCTCCAACTTTACCACCTAACTAATGAGAACGCGATATATCTGATTGCTGTGATAGAGAATAATGAAATTAAGGGTTTCAAAAGTAGTTTTTAGATTTAAATGTATTGTTCTGTGATTGGAGAAATGTAGGCTGGACTATCGAATTACAGGGTACGTCAGAGACTGTAATACACTTTCCATTATGTGCGACTGGTCTCTGTCATTGATCCTATCGCTTCTGATATTTCTTTTTTGCTCCCAATTTTTACCTCGAACATTACCACCTAACTAATGAGAACGCGATATATCTGATTGATGCGATAGAGAATAATGGAATTAAAGGTTTGAGAATATTATTAGTGAATTTTGAATTCGGTTGGCGAAATGTAAACTGGGTTATTGAATTACAGGGTACATCAGAGGCTTTAATAGAATTCATCTCTCCTGTTCCCAATTTTTTCTGGAACTTTACTACTTAATTAATGAAAGAGCGATGTACCCAATTTTTTAAAGATTCGTTTTTAGGCTTGGGTATATTATTATACGATTATTGAATTGGGTTGGTAAAATATAGGCTGCGCTATCAAATGACAGGGTACATCATAGGCTGTAATATAGTTCTCATTACATGTCCGACTTAGTCCGATGAAATCTGACAGGGTCAAAGCCTCGGTCAAAGCGTAAAGGCTCGCCTAGGCTGACACAGATCCGGTGGGATCAGAGACTAACAGGCAGGCGCCAGGCAGGGCGAGAGCGTAGACGCGTGTAGGCGAAATTCGCCGCCGAAAATCGCGTCAGACTTTCTCCTTTATTGCAGGCTAGACTCACCGCCGAGCCACTTGGAAGAACGTATTACAGGATCTGCCAGAATCAATTAATTTCATGGGATGAAGTCTAGCGTGGCAACGTTCTCGACGTGTTTCAGCCATCAATTAGACCGAGCGATACTTTTGCCAGAGTTTAGTCTGCATTAGTGCTCGCTTGATGATCGAGATTAATGATTCCGGTGTCGCGCCTCTGCCACTGGGAATAAATGGATTACATATTCGGATTGATTCCCACTCGCTCGACGAGGATCGAGCAAGGCAAAAAGTATGCGAGTGATAAGTATCAGTATGTGTAATTGACAGTGGCGAAGTTCCATAGCAATTGGTGTTGCTAGTTTCTGTGTGGCAGCTCCAGCACACTCATTAGGCGCGTGGTTTCATGGCTTGCCTGGAACGTTCCTCATTGATTCGTGGTTAGCCTGTTCCGCCTATTGTACCATTGCACATGATATTGTCATTGTTAATTGCGGCCTCGGCCGCACACCGGTGACCGGGTGGTTTACATTCGTTAAGCGAGCGCGTTCGCGCTCCCGTGAAATGAGATCGCTCACAGCAATGCGAAGTCCACTAACTTCAATATCCACTTGTGCCAACTACTCCGCAAATTCATTTGCACTACTTTCCTCAATTTCTGGTCTTGAAAAGTAAAAAATAGTACAAGCATTAATCTAGTATTTTCTCTCATCTTCACATAAATTATAAATCAAGCCAAATTGATTCTCAGTACCGTCAGTATTTTTTAAATCAAACAAGTTAAAGAGAAAAGCAAGAAACATTAGTAGAATTGAACACGCACGTTCGTGTTGATTTCGACTGGTCCATTTGTCCGATGATATACGTTGCAGACAGGCACATAACGGAGAGTCAAAGTTTCTGGAGGTTCGCTTAGAGAAGTCTAAGTGTACGCTGTGTGGAATAATGGCTCGACTGTCTCATGAGTTCACTGACATAAGAGTGGCCCGTTCCGACCATCCACTAAAAGTCACTCTTGGTTCGATATCGCGCACCAGCCGCAATCCTGGCAGGGTGGATGGTCCAGAAGATTTCGGTGCCGAATTCCTTCCCCTCGAGTTTTGATTTATCGGATGCGGCTCGATTGAATTAGGCCGCTCTGCGCACTAGATAGCCAGCATGTCCCCCAGCGGCCGATGCCATCCAGCATTAAACCGCATAAATCTTCTTCTTCTTCTTCCCCCTCGGCAAAAGTTGAGTCGTCGTATCGCTCTCTCCTTTTTAGGCTACTTCCTTCGTTAGAGACACAGTTCTCTCGCGCGAGCGCTCTCTCAACCGCCGAAAGAAGCTCTCTCGAGCGGTCGAAATATCGTTACTCGCAGCTCGTAAATCAAGCGGGCACCCGCTAAATTGCCGATGCTAGTGGAAAGGTGTGCATCATTCGCGTCTCCTCTCGAATGGAAGCCGAGATTTATTGGACGGCCGTTCGCTCTGCCGCCTCACTATTGAAGACATCGTCTAGTTCGAATAACTCTGCGCTCCCTGGAAAGTCGACTCTAGCTCCGCTAAAGACTCTCGCCAGCAGCTTCGAGTCCTGCGCGCTTCCCTTCGCGTCAACTTATCCTCCCGGAAAAAGTCATCCTCCGATGCGCCCTGTGGTTGCTCGGATCTTTGAGAGTCCTTGTATGTAAATCCTCGTGCGAGACAACTTGCGCGAATGAGAGAGAGAGAGAGAGAGAGAGAAGGAGAGGATGAGAGAGAGTGCGAGGAGATATAATACACGTGAGTAGCAGCGGTGCTTGCTTCTCGTAGGTGTGTAGGTGCAGGCTTCTCGGAGTGCTGGCGCATCTGACCACACACGGGGGCTCTCTCTACTTACGGCTGTTTCATGAATGCCGTGGGAAGAGAGGAAACATAATAACAAAGAATGGGGGCCCGCTGCCTCTCGCCACACACGCTCCCCTTTAGCATGCATTTTTCTTCTACCTTCTTTTCGCCGCTCGAGGCTACGCACGCTTCAAATCCGATGTCTGCGAAGTAACCAATTGAGATTCGAGTACCTTCCATTGTACATTAGTAAAAGCAAATCTAATTCCGATGGTTCCACTGCTTCCAGTTTTCTATGTATTATTGAAAAAGCGTCGATCAAAACAAGGTTTGGTGCGTGTGTGGTCATTGTGAATCCTTGCCGACGGAATGTTCTCATCCATTCTTTCAAGCTGGCTCAAAGAAATGCACAACATGCGTACTTCCTCTTGCAGTTCTCTCTCTCTCTCTCTCTCTCTCTTTCTCTTTCCTTCTATCTTTCTTTCGTCTTTCCTTTTTCTTCTCGATTTTTTCTTGGCTCTCTTTGCTCCTGTTGCTGGTGTGCAGCGGCAGCGCGCTCCCGAGGAACACGGGCTTCGTGACTGGCTTCCAAAATAAGATCGACCGACGAATATCCGATCCTTCCAGTCGATTTGAGAAATCTCCCGGGGAGGTCTGACAGGCTGATGCGAGCGTGAATGATGCACAAAGTGGTCCCGCGTACATGTACCACCATCATTAATTTCAGTCCTAAGATTCCCATTAGATTCTTATAAGCTATGCGAAGGTAAACTTTTCGATTCGATTAGTTCTGCTCGAGTTGTAATCGGGGAAAAGTCGTATTGTAAATCAAAGAGGATACGAGAGATTTCGCAGTCTACATCTTCCGCGTTATTATGGCGCGTAGCCGAGAAAGTAACTCTCGGAATTGTCTGTTGCGATTCAGAGCTCGTCGTTTCAACGAACCTTCGCCTTTCGTCCGACACTTCCGGGCAGAGTCTCTTACTGGAACTGTGCAACTGGAGCACGAGAAATGCTACTGGCTTCTTTGGGACTTCGATGCCAATGAATTCCGGGGATTCCGTGGCTCTCGTACCAACCAGCGAATTCTTCGCTCTGGTCTCTCGCATCTATATGGCAATGTAAGGAGCGCACGAAAAACCAGCTTGCATACTTGCTGGCGCTTGACAACCCTATTTCCAGCCACACCGAACAAAAGTAACTTGCGAAACCTCCCTTTTTCATCGGAATAATTATAGACTTGCTCAACATCTCAACGCTGAGTCATCGATTTCGTCTTAATAATTAATCAGGTCGACTCCCGACCAGTTAAATTCTTCCCTCGATCTCATTAAACTCGAACCTCGACCTGTTCGACTTAAGGAATCACGAAGGTCCAATTTCCCGGTGGTTTTACTTTCAAATCTCGGCTTGATTGATTTAAGAGATCTTCAAGTTTGACAGGTTTACTTGTTGAATTAAATCAGTACAAATCTCGTCGTTTCAGGTAACAAAATGTAGGTGAAATTATAGTTGCGAGTGAGAAAGATAGCGATCTTATAGCGGTTGAGATTAATTTCAGGAGCTAGTTTTGCTACTGTGCGCTAAGTTGTTACGGTTTCCGGAATCAGGCTGAATGGCCCGGTGGCAGCCAGGTCATTCCCACGTTGGCACATTCAGGTTAATAGTTTTGACAGGCCTCACTTTAGCCCCTTCTCGTCGGCGAGCAAGCAACGTGCGCGTTCTCTCGGCCGTAGCACGCTTTATCGGAGAAATACAAAAGAAACACGCTTCGAGTCCACTCGATAGTCTCTTTTATGGGCAGCCTTTCTTTTTGCGGCCTGAACGCCTCAATGATAGCCGGTCCGCGTTCACCAGGAAACCGTGTGATTCGAAGGAACTCGCAACGACGTCCTTCTTCTCGCCCGAATAGATTCTGCTCGTTGTCTTCTTTTTTCAATCGCTAAAAGCGAAGGTTGAAATCGCTATCGATCGGCCCGCTCTTCGAAATTCTTGAAGGTTTCGAGTCTCCTAATGTCATCGATATTTCTCATCGAGTTCTTCTCTCTGCTATGCTAGTATCGAGTCTGTTGAATGTTGGCCTCTCGAAATTCCTAAGCGAACGACGATGACGTTCGAAGGAGGCTGCAGACGATCACCGAGCGGCGTATCGGTGCACTGTCACCGTGAATAATTATTCGGGACAATGGAGAAAGCTTTGGCAGTTGCCTATAATCACAGTGTTCACCGAGACAAACAGCGGACACCCACATATCCCTGTGGCGGAAACGCGTTTTGCTTGGCTTAATTACCGCTCACTCAACAAATCTCGGTTTTATTCTCCGGAGAAATCAACGCTAGGCTTTAGTAAACCGATTGGATTTAAAGGTGGCTGTCTGGGAGATTGGAGTTTTTAAGAATCATGTAAAAGAGCGAGCTCGTTAATCCGTGCACAGTGACCAGAAGAAGGTAATGCCATTAGTCGGCGAATGAAAAACCGGAAGCGGAAAGCACGCTTTCTTGCCCGCGCACCGCTTTTCCCTTGGAATAGGAATTTACCGGAACTTTTCACGAGGCTCATTACGCCAGCAGCTCTTAATCGACCGTGCTAATTAGCATTTCATAAACTGGCCATTCATTCCCCAGAGTGGGTGTGTTCAAAGTACTTGTGGTAACTTTCCTACTTTACGTATTACGATCGTAACAGTAGTCGAAAATCATTGAGCTACTAAAAAGTCACGTAGAGATTGACCCAATCATTTAGACTTAGTTTTTAAAGTCTTGAATTCCTAGAACGAAAGATTGAATTAGTGATCGCTTGGCTGATCTAAGAACTTCGACAAGAGAATTTCTACTAATCGAAGGTTAACGTTATAAGAACTCGAGAAAGAAGCAATTGACTTCCAAACAAAAGACATTGTCGACACTCTCTCTTAAATAGACCAATCTAATCCCATCGGAAACAGCCTGTTTGCCATTGTCCAACATTTGAAGGCACGTTAATCAGTAAGAGCGCTGTGGTTTACGCTCTCATTGAGACGCGCGCGTCGAAGGTCCTATCGTATACAAATGTAACGGATAGTCCGCCTAGATAGCAGCTTAATTTCATCGAGGCTGCGAAATATAGCCGGTATTCCATGGTACATGCGAGAGGCCCAACGCGTGACCATGAGAGTGTTAAGTACTTCTCCGTGTTCGCCATTTATTCCCTCGATTAGAACAGCTACCGAACGAATACGTCGTCGAATAATCCCTTTCTCGCAAGGTTCTATTCAACATCCAATCTTAACAAAGTCCCATTTCCACAATAAACTCTTTCGTCATAGAAGAAAGTCGGACGCTAATCGGTCTGCGAATCGGAACCGGCAGGGCATTAATAGCTTCGGAGATCAAAGTCGATCGAGTCGAGAGTGCTGGTTACATCAGAAGTTTGCTTTTAGCGTACCACCTGTTTCCACTCGGGAATCCGTCCAACACTCGTTTGTCAGCGAAACTGCCGATAGCTCGTCGTTCCCACTGGGAACCTGTGTCAACTTGGATCGAATCTCGATCTCGTTTTCGGTGGACGCGCTCGCTACTTTCTACAGCCGAGAGAACTCTTACCACTTTGATTTGTCGTTCGACTTATTAATGAAGCTGCGAGACTCCGACACTTTAATTTGCGGTTTTGCCTGATCGCCTTTCGATAAAACGTAGAGCTCGAAGTTGATTTTTGCTCGGTTTTGTCCCAGCCAGCCGGACTAATGAAGTATTCAAGCGGGTGATTCAATGGTGCGAAAAGCAAGAGGCGGAATTAAAATGCGATCGAGAACGGCGCGACAGACAAATCGGCCGTAATTGATACATAGAGCACGCGACGGCTGCGTCGAACTCTCACCGCTCGCCATTAATATTCCCGCCGAAAGGTGTCATTGTTCGCTGTAGCCGCGCGGCTCTGCTAATTATAGTGGTCGGTGGTATTTTTCCCGGATTGGCTGGTTAATGCGGGGATCGTGTAGAAGCTGAACGCGGACACAATCAGGCGTGCTGTGTGCCGTGCTCGGCAACCGGATGCTAATTAGTCATGAGAAGTCGCGCGATTTATCAAGGAAAACGCGTTGGGCCTGCTCCAAAAAGCGCTTGCAGCAGGAGCGTGCAAACATACGCGGAATAGGATGCACATTGATAAATATATACCATAAATACAGTGACGCGGCGATAAATGCAAGCAGACAGGCGGGCGCTCGCGCGAGCGCACGCTTGCGAATATAAATACACTTTAACACTTGGTTCAGTCGAGGCGAGTTAATTGCGATGGGTTTATGTGTCGTTATACGAACTCTGAATGTCCATTGCGAATCAATACGAGTACTGGGACTTCATTTATAGCCGCTCCGACTAGGAAACATGTATTATCGGAATAGCCAAGCGTCGTTTGAACTCTACGCGCACGCCTGGCATGTATGTTAGTACGTACGAGTCCAGTGCACTCGCTCATTTCAATGCCCGCGCCAGGCTCATGACGCGTAACGAAAGGCGGCCGTTAGTTGGGATTTGCTTACGAGAGGATTAACAACGGATAACGGACCACCTTCCTCGTTCATTCCTCACTCTTTCTCAAGGCTCTCCAACCATTCCTTCCGCTGTAATACTGCACTTACTCGAATTCGCCTGGTCAGCACCCAGCGAGTAATTTAGAAACGTGAGTCCCATCAACCTCCCCGCCCTTTTCCTGTACTGCTCGTTCCTCGTAGTTTCTCTGTTGCGTAATCGAGAGCTAGTCCGGACCAGCTCGTCTTTGGATTTCCGTCTCAAGATATAGTTGTCCTTTAGTAACTGTAATTATACAGTTGAGCGCGTACGATTTAAGGGCTTCGAATTATCTAATATGTGAAGGAGACAAACGCGGAACAAGGGACCGTTCTGTTAACCTGGATAATTGTGCGCGGAACGAAGCTCTGACCTTCGTCCTGGATCGCCAGGTCGCGGATAACGGTGAATTAGATCAGCGAGGGTTAACTAGCATCACCTTTGGGATGTTCTCCTCTGTACCGTACCTTGTTCCAGTCCCGTAGCCATGTCACGATCGAGTTTCCTTAGATTTTCCCCGATTAACTACAACCCTATTTGCAGTATCAGTTTACGTAATTAATAAAGGAATTTTCGAGAGCTGTGTAATTCATTCAATTATACGGCTCTTCGTATCATCCTATGGATTTAACGATCCTGTGGATTTTAGTTTAATGGGCGTGGACGATACACAGGAGAGTCTCGCCAGTATCTTTGTGGTGGTCGCTTAATGTTTATGTCCTCGGGCGAGAGGACATCGCGCAAATCATCGGAAAGGGCCTGGTGAACTATGCAAAGAAGGAAACCGGTTTCGTCTCTTCCGAATCTCCATAGGGTAGGGCCCACTTTGCCGTTTCCTCTCCTCCCTTTGCTCCTTTTTACCACCCTAACGACACACCCTGTATTCCGTTCTCCTAGTATCTTCTCCATCCTTCCATCTTCATTCCCTCTTGCTTTTCCACTGTTCAGAATGTACATACACCTGGAGCATAAAAATTGAGGTTTAATTTCAACATTTAGAAAAAATATAAAGAACGTTTTTGTTTTAAACCTATAAAATATATCTACAAGTACATAATTTAAAGTATATTACAAACTTAACTAAAAAATAGCTATAAAATTATAGTAATTTTGACGAGGGAAAAAGTTATTTCTAAGTTTAAAAGGCTGTCGTTTGAGTGTCTACTTTCCTACGATTGGTAGATCAATAATTTTATAATTATAATCACTTAATCATATACTTATACATATATTTTACAAGCTTGAAACAAAAATATTTTTCATACTCGTTCAAAATCTTAAAGCCCCTTAAGTCAATTAAAGTTTAATCCACACTCCGACGTAAATCGATTAATCATGCGATCCCGTTGCTGTGACAATGAGGCGCGTTCGTTAGAAGGCGCTCGTCATTTCCACTTGTGTTTACCTGAGAGTAACGAGGGTCCTAAAGGACTATCTAGAATGGACATCGGGTACATCAGACCCTCGGAGATTATGGGCTCATTTTGGGATGAGTTGATAGTCCACGCCTCTACTTCGTCTTCTCCGACAGGGAAATGGGAAATTTATCGTAGCCTTGGCCTTATTATCGACACCGGAACGCACTCTCTTCGGTTTTGCGCCCCGCTGACAACTCTTAGAGAGACGCCGCGCCGCCTCCTCTTCTTCGACGTGGTAAGATCGCACGGTGAATCCGTAGTTTACATGGGAAGCAGATAAATCTGCGGTGAGTTTGTGATGCTGGGAGAAACGGCTGTGCGGCGAAGGATAAAAAGAGAGGAGCGGCCCTGGGAAAAAGGAGAAAAAGAGTAGGGCGCTCCTTTGTCCTGGCAGGTCCAGCGATCTTTCACCAGAAAGATCCGAGAGAAGACGAAGGGGCTCCCTGGTGTCCTGCGCTCTTCACTCTGCACGTGTACTTCTTGCTCAAGTTCCTCTTGCGTACCTACTTATTCACCTTGGTTCCTCGAGATCTCATTTCTCTTTCTCTCGCTCCTCTCCCTCGCCAATTCCAATGCTCACTGATCAAAGGAACTCTCACTAGAGAATTACTCAAGAGACTTTAGCTTCGCCTCATAGATTTGTATTGGATAGAAGTAGTACGGAACTGTTCTCTTCATTGGAAAAGACGGTTGCTTCTCGAGGGGATTACTACGGCGATTAAAATCAGACTCTTGCCAAAGATTTCATTCACAATTGTTATTTATAGAGCAGACAGAGAGTGCTTGCTGCTTGGTATTCGAGTAAAATAAAATTGCGGCTAAATATAAGAGAGGTCGATCTCGCCTGCAGGCGATGATTGCATCAATCGCCAAACAGGGAGCGACGAAGAGTGCTCGTTGCAAAATCCACTGGACTCGCAAGCACATGTATTCGCATACTTGTGCGGCGAGTGTGGCCGATGTGTTAAATTTAGACCGATAATTTCGACGAGAAATAGAACTTCCAAAATAATACTTCCTCGGCCTGAAATATACCGATGGAAATCGCGGTCGGGGGCATCGAGGAGCCTTGGCAGCATCTCTGCCAACGAGGTGCAAGGAGGAAATTCACGTAACAGCCCGGAGACCTTTCGGGGTGAACCACTTTTAGTCCAAGCTCACTTGTCACAATCACTTCTTTGCCTTAAACCTTCTCTTTCCCTCTTTTTCCCACCGTTAAAAATACTTTCACCTTCATTTTCCCCCTTTTTTTTCCTAACCGATTTCCTTCGCTCTACGACTTACAATTGATGGAATTTGCAAAGGGTAGAGTTCCATCTTTCTTCTTCAAATTGAATTCCAACGCGTCTCAAACTCTTAAAGGGAAGCTTTCATTGAGTATTGCAAGACGCGTTTGAACGTTCTTCTGAGTTCTGTTACGTAGCCCTGGATTCGAAGGCAATTGGTGAGCACTTAGAATCGAGCCACGGCTCATTTGCATCTCTATGAGTCGCAGACATGCATCTACATACGTGAATCCGTGACAACGACCCCGCTGCACCAACGCGTGCCGCCCATTGTACTCTGAGATCGCTCGTCATGCGTGATTCCTCAGCATAAAAACTATATCGCAGCTTTGAAGATGAGTTCCAGCATAGAAAATAGCCATTCCAAGGTTTTGATAATTGCATGAGGCGTCGGCCGCTTTCCCTAATTTGAATAGAAACGAAAGTCATGATAGCGAAACGCGATTGTCTCGAGCGGGATCAGATTGAATCCGAAGCTTCTTCGCCTGCTATTATCTGATAGTTCCATGCTCGAGCCAAGTTTGGCGCGTACTTAATACGATAATCAATCTCGTAAAATGAATATCCTTGTTTTGCTTTTTATCTCACTGAAGATTCTACGATGATTTCCGACCAAGGATTTTTATAAGACTTTCACTGAATTTTAGTGAGAAACGCTTGGGTAAACAGGATTTCAATGATTAAATTACTTGTTCAAAAAAGAAATAGGATAAACTCTTGTCTGTATTAATATCACGATTTTAATGAGTCTCCAATTAGAAAGTGAACTTTCCTCGACTGTTTTGTGCCGTTGTCGGTCGTTCAAAAGTAAAATCTCTTAAGAAAGGGCTGTGCTCTTTTATTCCGCATGGAATGACACACCTACGTGCATTTCGCCGCCTTAGTCCCTGAACGAGCTCGCTTCCTTAAGGTAACGCGACCTACCGCAAAGTCCCGTCTTATTTCAACCGACGAGAAACAAGGTTCTGAATTTCTGCCCTTATCAGTCACAGCAAACAATAAGAATGATCTGTTGCCTGCCGTAAAACCCACACCTACAAATTACAATGCCCTCGATTCTTTCCTGGAAAACTATCAAAGTATTTCTAAGTACATCTAAAAATTGATCCGACATTTACACTCTAAAATGCCCTAGATTTGCTCATAGAAAACCGTCAAAGTATTTTTAAGTGGCTCTAAAAATTGCGTACCAAATATCATAAATATCTAAATTCTCCTTAAAATACAAACAGGAGCATACGTGCACTAGAAATGACCTCATCGGCGAGTCAATCGATATAAATTGAAGCATGAAAGTGCGCGTTTAATGAAGTCGTTTGGACAACTAGATGGGCAATCGGACTTAATGGCAGGATATCGCGGGTAACGCGGTGTATTTCCTCAATAAAACGTGTGGTAATAGGCGTCGGTGCGTATAGCCTTTCTAGCTTGGCTGAGAAGTCGAATGAAGACATCAGACACTGGCGACGCGTGGTTTCCAAGAGTTGAATGCCTCACCCACGGCTCCTAGTATCCCGCAGTCCGGGAAACCGATAAATCCAAGCACGCTTCTCTATCGATGGTGATAGAGCAGCATGCTTTATCGCCGATATCGAGGAGGCGGACGCTCTTTTTCCTCGCGGCGGGTGGCCCTTCACTAGACGTTAACTCCTTACCACCAACTCCTTTTGTCCACTTCCTCGCTTCGGAACTCTCTTTAACCGACTAGAGCTTCTGATATTTTATCAGAAAATAGACATTTCTCCAGTATCAATAATTCGTGAATTCTTCTTTACTTTTTCAATGATTTAATGAGTCAAATTTGGAGTATCAAATGATTGGAACTATGAATGATTGCCCGAAGGGAATAAATGATCTCGATGTCGTTAGATCGTGTTTCTTAGAGCGGGCGATCGAACTTCTTGAATGATCGAGCTATCTAATCTAATCACATCTGAGGCAATCGAGGGAATCTTATGAATGAGATAGTTCAGTGAGACGTACTCCCACTTATCGAGCAAGTTATCCGATCGACGAAGTGCTGGAGCAAGCGGGCATTGAACTTTTCTCGGCTTATCGGGATCCCATTGAGCATTTATTAATCTCGGCGGACAGATAGGACTGCGAGGAATGGGATCGACTGGTACTCGATCGAGAGAGCGTACCGACTTTTTCTTCGAGGCGAATCGCCAAGCGATCGGCGCGCAACGGCCAGTAAATTATTCTCGCATGCGATCTTCGTCGCGTCCCCGACTTCCTGCACCGATGCAGCCCGGAGGGCCCGCTTTTTCTCGGCGGGCCGCAAGTTTTTCGTGTACGTGCAACTCGATGGGATGCTGGCTCGCATATTAAGAGGAACACAGAGCCCCGCTGCAGGCAGTGCGTTTCGTGGCCTCCTCTGTCATAGTCGTTGCTGGCTTGGCCGGTTTTTCTCATCGAGGCCTTCATTCAGTCCTCGTCGTCGAAGAGAGGAGGCACACTGACACGCGCATACTCTACTCGATCGCTGGAATCTCGGCTGCCAGGCCACTAATGACCGCGTGCTGTTTGTTCATGTAAATGCGCGCGACACCACCTCGTTTGTGGAAACGGGTTTATCTTGGTCGGGCCGGGCCTCGGAATATCGATGTCCATTGCGCCTTTTGTCACTACCAATGTTTGCTCTACTACCGACACACGATATCCCCTCATTTAACCCCACTCTCTTCTCTCTTACTTGTACAACCCGCCACCTAACCAACTTTCAATATTCATGGGACCCGAATACAAGCAACTGACCATTAGCGAAACACTTCCGTAAACTCGCCGAGTGTGACCGATCGATTTGCCCGTAGATCTGAATTCTAAGTCTGTTGGAAACTCAATCACGCCTTCATTGTTCGATTCAATACTTGTTTATGTATATGTCTGGTTATCGATGCTAAGGAATTATTTTTCTAATCGATCTGATTTGTTTCCTGTTACAGAAATCGAAGCACAAGAGGCATGCAAATGGCTACGGGCAGCCGGCTTCCCTCAATATGCGCAGATGTACGAGGGTGAGTTGTGATTTTAGGAATGTTTGACTTGATTTTTATCATTAATGATATCAAAGACTCGTAAAGAGTGCTTTTAGTTTCGATGATTTGTAGTATTCGGTCGTTGGATTTCTCCTCGTCGATCATATGTGACTTTCGTCACGTAGCCACTGTGACCTTTTGGGATCGAAGGCGTTAACGTTACAGGGTACGCTTGTAATCCCAGCCCTACCCCGGAAAAGGGAATGAGCCGTTGAAAAGCAGACGCAACCTTTCAGTACCTTCAAGATGATCGTTGAGTTCGCAAAGGGTGGTCTCCAAGACCACCCTAGTCCAGGTCACTTTACAGTGTCCAATTCCAAACATCTTAAGCCGCACAAAAATCTTCGAAAATCACTTTTCCACTCGTTTTTCCTTCACAAAAATCCCTAAAAAAAAGTATCTGACGATTAATACGTTGATTTCCAATGAGGAACAATATCGAAATGATGGAGGGCGTCGGTGGTTCGCGCCGAGTGGGTTCTCTGTCGCAAGAGGCAATAGGTTGTGTGTTCGCGAAAGAAAGAGTTGCCTTCTCGGGAGTAGCGGCGATCTATCGAGCGTATGAGTCTGTGTATCGATAGTTATAATAGTGGGGCCCGGCCGGTTAGCTTAGGGCGCGGCCGAGCGTTCACGCGTACGATGAAAAGCGGTCTGCCGGACGGTACCTATCCACTCGTCGCTAATTAGCTCGCTGTGAGCGGAGCGGAGAGGAGAGGAAAACGGGCGTTCAGAAATCGCCAGCAATGTACTAGCAAGATCGTATAAGAGAAAGAAAGATATAACGATCGACCAAAGTATGTAGACAACTACTCCGTTCGATCATATTGATGGAGAGGAGAGAAGCTGAGAGGAGAATTGTTGTCTCTCTCTCTTTGTGGACGAAAAGTGTGCGTATGTGTCCAGTCACGCCTCGAGTCGTTTCCATTATGTTAGTCAAACGAGCCGAAGACTACGAGAGAGAAACGCGAGTGTGTCCCCTTTGACAGGCGGGCTGACTAAACGCGAGCGGACTTGCCGGCACACGTGGTCCAGCACGTTGATGCTGCGCCGCGGATCTCTATGGATCCCGTGGCGTTGAAGCGGCACGTAAACCCGCCGCTGCTCCTGTCCAGCCTCCTGTGAAGTAGATCCTTCGTCGGGAAATTATCAGTCATTTTTCTAATCTCCTCCCGCAGAGCTGTGCTTGTCTCGAACAGGCCGATCAATGATTTTTCGTGTGCCAAACGGGCTCCCGACGAGCACAGGGAAACGCAAACCGACTGGCCGACCTTTCCACATATGAGAATTGGGCTAATCGCTCTGCCACCGTCATCGATAGCCAACCAATCACCTTGATATTAGCCACGATTATCAGTGTATCAAAGTCAATAGCTCGCGACGAGAATAAATCTTTATTTGCGCGTAGGAATTATTCGAGTGGTAATTGGAAAATCTGTGATACTGAAATTAGGTCAGTTTCTTTGGTGATTCTTTTGGAGGAGATTTGTTGTAGACAGAATTACTTGTGAATTGCTAGGCAAGGAAATCAAGCGGGGTAATAAATTATATTAGTGGGCCTTGGGAAATTGGGATGCAGTTAGGTGTGGAATTAGCAGGGAGGATTGAATTGTATGTTTTAGCGGTTACCGGGCTAATTAACAAGGCAAGCACCGCGCGCGTGAACGAGGTGACCGGGAATTTCTCCAGGAAGGAGAGGAACGAGTGTCAGTAGTGTCGGACTGCAATTAATACACGGGTCGCCGGAGCCCTACTTAGTTGACACTGTTGTTTCTCAATTGGATAGTCAAGAAAACCCTGAATTAACTATTCCTTCGATGTGTGTCGCCTAGATTCGAGCAGAGTCGAGAAAAACATCGAATCACCACTCTGCCACTCTATTGTTGTGATCAGCCAAGGTTCCCGAGCAAGTCGCCTTGTTATTCGTGAATCAGCATCCTTGAAAATCAGATTCACCCGACTACAAAGTCAGAGATTTTTATAAAATTCTTTCCACACCCCAAAATAGTGTGCCTGCTTCCAAGAATACTAGTCTACTTTCGTTTTATGCGAGTGTGCAGTTATGCGGATCGCGGAAGGAAGACAAACTTTGAAACTCGACTAAACAACTTCGAAACTGGAACACGGAAATAATCAGGCGGAAGCCGGATCATCCCGTTTCTTGAAAAGCAATGACAGCTTTCCAAGTAGAGCGACCGGTTACGAATTTTAGCAGGGCGTTTTGGAATCTTGAATCCCTGACTATTTGGTGATATATCACCAGTACAAATAGTGACGGGGCCCAGAAAAACAATGGGTATCTTTGAAGCGAGTCTGGCAGAGTGTGACCCAGAAAACTGGAGTTGGTCTATGAGTTTTAGGGAGAGAGAAAGAGGATTTCAGTGCATGGCTAACAGAGATTTCGGGCGAAAGTATCGCGTGTCAAAAGGCAGGGGCTCCAGATTTCGTGGAGCCGCCATTCGGCCTCTCGAGTAAGTCACGTGTTGCCAGTTGCCAGACTCTCAGCCAGTGTCAGGTGGTCGGTTTCGAAGCCGTACTCGCACACACGCGCCCCCGCGTGCTTGTGTTTGTCGATTCGCTGGGAATTTACGATCGTCCAATTTCGCGACTGGCGAAAAAAGCACATCTCGATTGGAAGCGCCGACTAAAATTACGCAGCCGCGGTCACGATTCACGAAACGTTTCGGAGCACGTGCTTCCGAGGGTTTGGACCAACGCCAACATCCATCTCGCCAGCTTCTCCTTAAGCTGCCGTTCGATTTTTAGCCTTTCCTTCCGTGTTACACGCGTCTTACCCTTTCCCTTTGCTTCGCCGACATTCTGCACGCGTCGCTTGCAATTTAATCCTGCTCGAGTTAATCAATCTAATTCCCCGATTCGCCCTGGTTTCGATCTACACGGTAACACGAGCTGAATCTACAAGCATTCCTGTCTTACGAAACAAATATCCTCGATCTTTTATTTTTCCATTGTTGTTTTTGTTAAAGTATAACAATGTACTGTTCGAAATTACCGGCAATTGAAACCAGACAGAAGAGACTAATTAGGTATATTAATTCATAGTGAACAGGAATAGTTTGTAGTTCGAAATTGGCAGGGACACGTCAAAATAGAACTTGAACTCTCTCCAATATAAACGTTAGTCGCATCTAGGAGAATCGGGGCTCTGGTGCGAGAGAGGATAATCAATTCTGCTTCTGGCAGCCAGACAGCACGTCTGTTACTGGGAATCGTCTCGAGTATGTGTCCGGAGCTGGTTGTAGCCGGCACTCGCATGGACGCGCTTCTCTCTTAATTAGTTGTTCGAACCGCGCGAATAGAACGTTTCACGGAAGTCCCAACGATCTTCCGTTTTGTTTCGCGCGTGCTTGAACGTACGTTCTTTGGAAGTTCACGTTCTCCTAGGTTAGCGAAGAGGTTCATTGGATGTCCTTAGTAGTCGCTCTCCACTGAGAGAGAGAGAGAGAGAGAGATGCGAATGGGGTGCGAGCAATTAGGTACCGAAAGCACCACTTCTCGTAAATAAAGCATGATTTCAGTAGAACGAAGGCAGAACACCCTTTGATCTTGGCGGCCCATATCTCTGAGACTGTGGACGGTGCAGTGGTTACAAACGTCCGAGCTCATTATTTTCCAGTCTGCCCGAGGACACTCGATCCAGAAAGCACGACTACGTAAACATACCAATGCTCCACTGATGTTTGCTCGGGCATTCGTAAACTACTACGGATAGTTCGACTCTTGTTGACCAAGTTGTTGCGTGGTTCGGTAATGAGTCTCGCGATATGGAGCATGAGTAATCTAGAACTTCGACTTCTGGATCGGCAACTCAAAGGACTACACGCTACGATCGAGCGAGTATGTTTGCAAGCAAGTGTCAGTACTAAGAGAAGATAGTTTAGAATCGGTTTGAGAAATATTTTATTCGCTGTTTGTTAGATGTAATATTTAGTAAATAACTCTTTAATTTATCTCGTTCTCTCAAATTTCTTACTATAAACACTTCTATCTTTTAAATCAAACAGAGAATATTTTTCATTCTTTTTCTAAACGTTTATGTCACACCCTTTTACTAATGAATAGTTTCCTATTAAAATAATTAGCACATTTCTCGTATAAGCAATACATATAAAAAGTGCCAACCTTGACGGAGATTATCTCAGATTTGGAATAGAAATTTTTCTTTAGATTGCGTCAGATTGTAGATACGACATAAATATATGTAGATCGAATTTCACAAAATTCTTGAAAAAACAAATCTACCTTACAACCACACTTCTATTGTTGCTACAGTCACATACACACACACGTCAGCTGTTTCAGGTGCATTCCAAAAGATCGATCATACATTATCTACATTCCCCAATCATTCAACTGAAATCTCGACAGGGTTAAATCTTCTTATTAGCACCAACGAAACTTCAAGTAATTAGAAGTTAGAGGGAATGCAGGTCCGCTCGTCCCAGATAGGCAGAGTTGCACGCGGTACGGGCTGGCAACCCGTGACTTACCAGATTCGCCGGAGCGAAAAGTGGACTGCGTGTACGAGCACCTTGACGCTCGAGGGTTCGGCGAACCCGGATGAATTCCTTTTCCCCGTAAGTCAGGGAGTGCGTTTCCACGGGAAAGCGTAGGAAATCATAAAGTCAAGCCCAGTCCAGTCGACGTAACTTCCATTCAAATAGACGCTAGCCTGATAGAATTAGTAGGTTGTACCAATTGAGTATAAGGTAGAGGAGCGCCTAATAACTTTCCACGTGCCTTAACCAGTTAGAGTTTCAGTCAGCTTGACTCTGTACTTGGGACAGTGAGTTACTCGTTGGTGCTTTCGATTCGATTCAACTGGCAGCATCAATAGCAGAGCAACTTCTTATTCAGGACGAGAGCGTCCTCCTCTCACCGAAAAGTGATTGCAGTTGTAGTCGCAGATAAGAGCTCACCGATATCGGCGTAGATCGGGATGTACCAATCGGGCTTGGAGAGGTTGGTAATGACAAACGATGTCGTTACGTCGATCTGATTACACGAAGCAGAAAGTATCATTGTGAGAATGTGGCCAAAGATGATGCGAGCCGGAGTAGAGGGACTGGCGGAGGAGCACGAAGCCTTTCGATGAGCGATGCCTATCGTATCCATGAGAGCGTTGTTTTTCTTTTCTCTCTCTCTCTCTTTCTCTCTCTTTCTCTCTCTTTCTTTCTTTCTCCTGCATGGTAACATCCCAATGTTGCGAGGCGCAGCTAACGGATTGTTGATGCTCTCCTCTTCAATGCAACGACATCCCACGCGCTCGTGTCCTCATACTCACTCGAATTGATATGTAGCTCGCATTGCGCGTGCTTGGATTAGAGTCATCACGGCCCTGTTACTCGTAATCTACTCTTTCGTGCGCACGAGCTATGCCGCTTGGCAGAATGGCGGTCCGATCGCTCCACATCCCAAGGAACGAGGAACAGATGCTCGAGTTCGCACTGCGCCCTCTCCACGAACCAGAATAGAAACCCGGACAATTTTGCACTTCCAACCCGCGAGAATCACACCGACGGGAGTGACGGTAATTCAAAGTCGAGCGGATTCCATTAGTCTCCGAAAGCGGTCCAGATCTGAAGAGAACGATGTTCGTAATATTCTTTTCGGCGAAGGCATGCCATAGATTTTTTTTCCACGACGGCCAAACGTGCACCTTGCGAAATATGGGGTCACGTGTTTAGTGGTATAAATATTTTGGAATTTCTGCGAACGCCCC
This sequence comes from Ectemnius lituratus, assembly GCA_910593735.2. Lineage (NCBI taxonomy): Eukaryota > Metazoa > Arthropoda > Insecta > Hymenoptera > Crabronidae > Ectemnius > Ectemnius lituratus. The sequence continues at coordinate 4,103,414 of OU343044.1, read as the reverse complement.
CTTTGTCGATTAGGTGAGAGATCGCGCCGCTTTGGCTTTCGGATGAGAAAGGGACTCTCCTTTGGGATTAGGAGGAGGCGCGGCTCCATTTCGGGAGAGGCCTAATCGAGCCTGTAATCGTATTAACTGTATTTATTATACCAATTTGTTATTCGAAGCAGACCCTTCCACTTGGCTTCCATAATAAATTAAAGCAGTGCCTTGCATTCTTCATCTCTACTCCCACGAGGCAAATTCTACCGGTGTTTCGACACTCGGCCAGTTACGGCGCGCAGTCTCCCGAGTCTTTTAATTGACACCGTCGAAGAATCGGCGGGTATAAGTAAGTTTCTGAAGCGGGGCTTAATTCCCTGCGGTCGCCGGTTATTCTGCGTTTGGGATTTATAAAGACAGGCCTTCGAGGGAGATCTCAGTCTGAAGTGCGGACCTTATCAGAGGGAGGTGGGCAGCGCGCGCAAGCAAGGCAAGTGGTACGAGCCTTTTTAAACGGACTTTAAGCTGATTAAGCCGTCGTAAGTCGAGGCCGAGCTCCCTCGCTTATTCCTTCCAGTACATCCGTGCTCGATCGCTTGCTCGCTTGCTCGAATAATTTTCCCTTGGCCAGGCTGTTCTGCGTGCTCGCACGACCAGCTAATCTCCTTCCGCCGCCCGGAGATAAACGATCGAGCCACGAGATGCAAATTCGAGGCGAGGGCGGCAACGTGTGTCGGCTAATTTGCCCAAGCCCCACTTGAAAGCTCTACTCGTTCATTCAGTCGACCCAGTGCCTAAGTACTTGTGTGCTTCGCCGGACTTAAGATTATATGCTGAAGTCACGATTTTTTACCTCGCTGACAACATCCAAGTGCTACCTGTCCTCGTCGAGACACGTCGCAGTTATTGCGTAATCAGTGATTTGCGTAACCCAGCAGCAACACCAGTCGAGTTACTTGTGAATGGATCACTCGCAAACTCGAGTACTCTTTGCTTTATGACTCGTATTTGGTGGTTGTAATTTAAACTGAAGTTTAGTCGAGACTCGAGTTGATTCAGTGAAGCATCCCTTAACTTAGAAGTTCGTAAATCAGAATTAGTCGAGCTCTTTCGGTTACTAGACTTCGCTCGACACCTTATCCTTGGAGATCACGTGATGAATTGTCTTGGACGTCGAAGAGTCTCGCGCGTCGCAGTCGCCGAGTGAAGACTCGTCTTGAAAATACACCGGCCTCGCAGCAGCTTCTCTCCTCTGACGTCAGAAGAGCGATCCGGATAGTGAACGATGTTTCAGTTTCGAGTGGATGGAATTATATCCTTAGCCGAGACAGATAACCGGATATTTTTGTGCCTGCCTTTCGTGAGAGCTCTTTTCTCCCAATGCCAGCCAACATCGCCGCTCTCTGCTACTTGTTAAACTTCGCCTCGAGCTTAAACGAAGATACAAATTCGCCACGGATACATGATAGTTTACCAGAGGACCGAATTTTTTCACAGCTTTAAATGTTTATGAGCGTCAGTCCTGTTATGACTAGACTTCAAAATGAGAATGAAGGATCGTTTCCTTCTACCCAAGCTTCGCCAAGTTTCGTGCACTTTTGCACTTACAGAGTTACGCCGACGTTATATTTAACGTCTTGTGAGATCGGACGCACGATCCTCGCTTCTTTTTCTTCTTACTTTTTCACCAAGGTACAATGGAACAAAGAGTGAAAGGTTACCAGCTGGATTACGTCAATCGAGAGAGAAAGAGAGAGGAATAAGAGTGTATTCTCAATGAAGCTGAGCAACCAGCAGACTCTGTTTAGAGTCTCTTAATGGAAGGAAGCACGGGAAACACAGCTGCGGGCGAGCGCGATGTATATCGGCTTCTAATTTCCATAGTTGAAGATGCAACCCCTTCAAAGGGTAAAGGCAGATCCTTTCCATGTTAATAGGGTGGACTTTGAAAGACTTCTACTGCTCGTTCCTTCGCATGATAATTGAATTCCTTCGTATTATCTCGACTCCCTTCATTCTTACTCACCAGCTTTCAACTTCACATGATCTTTCGACTAGTCGAGGGTACGTAACATTAGCTCGAGCACCATAATTTATTGCATTTCTTATCATATCCCTGCATAAGAAGGGATTAGAATATCAGGATAGGTGACACCCGTCTCGAGTGGGATTTGACTGAGTTGCGCAAGCTTCTTATCAAGTGTCGTTAGCAATTTTCCGCATTTCGGTCGATACGACTTAAGCGGAAAGGCCGCGGACAAATCTTCGCGGCTACCGTATTCATGTATGCAGATTATTCCACTCTTGCAATTATGGGACTCGGGCGTCTAGCAACGAGCGAGTGGCCGAAAGTTCCCCGAGCGCGAGAACACACTCGGAACAGAGACAGAGGAACGTTATTTCGAGCGGTGACATTGGGGCTGCGAGAAAAACTGAAAATGTCCGATGGGGAAGGACATCTCTACGAACCTCGAGATTGGCTATGAAAGGTCCGTGGCACTGTTCTATATTTATCCTGGTAATTAATTTACCGGATGAAATGAGTTAGCTTGCCACTTGGATCCTTTGATACGATCAGACCGAATCTGGGTGGACTTTGCTCGCAAGTGGAAGTACATGGTGTTTTGGTAGAGAGAGAGAGAGAGAGAGAGAGAGAGAGAGAGAGAGAGAGAGAGAGAGAGAGAGAGAGAGAGAGAGAGAGAGAGAGAGAGAGAGAGAGAGAGAGAGAGAGAGTCCGGTAGTTTTGGCAAGGGCTCGCAGGCATTGGTAGTGGAAGCTCGAGTGGCGAGTGGCAAGTGCCAAAGCGAGTGTCAGTTGAGTCTAGTTTAGCAAGGTAATCGGGTTCGTGCTCTCTCCTCGGGTACACGGCTCGTGGCACGCTGTAAATAGCCACTGCTACAACGCCCGGCTTCCGATTTCGTATTCTTGGAATACGTTCGCTGCCACGCTCGCACAGTTGACAGAATCGCCGTGCAGAAGTTCCCCCCCCCCCCCCCCCCCCCCCCCCCCCGGTGCGAGGTAAATGAAAGCAGTCACAGTCCTCGGGGAAATTTCCTACCGGAATCTGGTCATCCTTAATTTCCAGAGATCAATCTCGAAGCTTCAAATCTTAATGAAAATCATGCTTTTCATTATTTTCTAAATATATATCTCGTCGAAACTAATTTCAATCGTATTTCTGGTATTCCTTTGAATAATTTTCAACTGAGAGATACATAATCCCGAAATCATGAGGGCAAAGCACCGCCGGATTAAGAGATGCAGTGACACACCCTCGGAATTCCGCCGGGCGAAGAAGAGCCTGGCGATTTCCTAGGTTGAACCATCTACGAATTTGGAGCGATGCCAAAGTGGCGGTAGTCGGTTCAATGTGTGCGCGTCGTTGGTACGAAAATCCGAAAGGTCCTCGACTTGCCTTTACCAAGAAATCGCGCACGGGAATGGCTCGCTCGGTGCAAGCGGTGCAGCCGCGCTCTGTCGTCTCAGCGTTCGCGAAAAAGCCACCGTGGAATATTTTCGACGCGCGCGCGCTCCTTTTCTCCCAGACACTCGCACACCGACACGCACGCCACTTTGTTTAGTCTTGCTCGGGACGTGGTAACGGCTTAATGTTCGGTAGCCTCCGATTTTTAGGGCTCTGACATATGCTCGCCAGCGAAAAAAGTCAAATCGAAGACAGAATCGGAAAATTACCAGATTCTCAATTCGCAGTTGTGGTTTTAGAATTTAAGAAAAACTATGCTACTTTGTGCGAATCTTGAATTTTCTTAAATTGAAGTCTAGTAGAACTATTTGTAGAAACTTTGATTCTTCTCAACTGTGTCTGTTTTAGTCCCTTTAAATTGCCTGGCAATCCACCCCCGTCGAGGGTGGTTTTGCGAGGAAAGCCATCTAAGGGTTTGGTAGTTTGCCAGGAATAGTGCGTGAATCTCGTGGCAGAAGGGTCTTTGACACATCTGTTGGGGGTGAGCCAAGTGCGAATGCATTGCCAGTGCTGCAACTGCACCTGGATAAACGGCTGTTCCGTCCTCCCACGTCACGTGCCCGTTGTCCTGGAGTAGTACAAAGGATGAACTCTCTCTCGCTCGTATCCTGCAGGGAAATTACTGTTTAACCTTCGGTGCACTGACGCACGCCACAGCTGCTCCAGATCCTCGTCTCACAGTAGATATTCCCCAAAGAACACCAACCATTAGCAATTTCCTCATTTAGCAAGAATTCCAATTTGCTTCGAAATCGACAGCCAATATTTTGCCACTCCAAATTGAACATTTCCCAACGTTTCCGTTGCAATTCTACGAACTGTCGGATGCTTTTCTTTCGTACTAGTCGAGTGAAGTTGCTTGCAACAGTTGCAGCCGTACTGTTACATTTCGAAGGGAAGACACGCTTTTCCACGAAGCAACCTTTTGTTAGCTGCTCGTAGATGGTTTACCACAGAACTCTCCAAGACGATGAAAGTGCGGGCTTGTACGGGCCAACTGTTAAGTGCGCAATACGTAAACGCTCGGACACTTAATATTGGACAGGTTGCCAGCGGGATAATGGTAATCCGGAGGATAAGAATGGGTTTGGTGGCGCGTTAATGGCAGGGTTCGATCAGCTATTTACCCGACGGTTCCGGGCACCGGGCTATCATTGCGATTTCCTTCTCGCCCGCTTGAGGACACTGCTGAAAGTTCAGCGAAAGCCATCCAGAGAATTATTACTGTCCACGGGAAACCATGGAGAGAAAGAGACAGAGTATAAGAAACTCTGCCCTTTTCAATGAAGATGCTGGAAAATGGAATTCTCCGTGACGTAGAAAGATTACTTTTCCACGAAATTCTCGCGGTAGGTGGCCTCCACTATCTTCTTCCTCCCTCTCTTCGAGATGGTTCGTTGTCGAGAAAATCGCGCGTCACGCCACGTAATCAATGGCTTCCAAAATACGCTTATAAATCAACGCGATTCCTCATACGCCTCCTCGCTGAACGAGTCTGTCGTCGATTCACTACTACTTGCTCGTTCAGATGCCGCGCTTGTTTACACGCGGAGAGATATCACGGCAAATCCATGTCTTCCTATAAAATCGTGGAGACTAGTCCGACGCAGTTAATTAGTGCTGCTTCCGGCAGATAGCAGTGGGATTAATGAGAGAAAGAGGCGGATCTTTCGGCTGTTGGTGGAAGTGTTCGGATTCTAAGAGCACCTATTTACTTCCTCCCGTTCAGAATAGCCTGGCTTTGGAGCTTCGACTTCCTACTCCCACAACTTACCGTTGGAACTGACTAAACTACGATGATTCACGATGGGCTCGAGTCATCTCCACGAGCGAATTAGTAAAGCGAAGTCTCTTAGTTACGGATGTCAAGATCGAGACAGCTGAAGACAGTATTTCCCGATGATGATCCGATGGAAATGTAGACCTTACAAGTCCAAGGTATACTGAACGCGGTGGTCATGTCATCGAAAGTATCAGTTATCCGACCAAGTGAAGTAAATCATCCAAGGTTTCTCGGCCTTCGGCGAAGCTGCGAGCCTTCTGGGTGTCTTTGTCGATCTTCGCATGTGGCCTGGGATTAATCGCTGTCTTCTCTCTTTCTTTCTCTTTCGTGTACTCTTAAGAAGGCATTCGCACTTTCCGGCGAGACGGCTCCTTCACAAAGTCAGACGCTTCTTAGGAGCGTCGCTCATACCCGCTCCACCCTCTGCTACATCTAGGTGCACATACATACGCGGTGTACGCGTTCGTCGCGACGCCGATGGAGCGCGAAATTTACGCGGACGTGTTCACCAGCTGCCGCTTCTCCAGAGGCGAAGAACCCGACTACTTCTTGGAGGTCGATCGGATCTGGCCTGCTTTTCCAAGTAGTCCTCGGATGCCGCTGATACCCCAATGATCATTAGGGACTGCTAGACATCGTCCCCGCGCCTACGCGATCACCCTGGCGCGTCCCGGTGACGCCTTCGCGAGAATCATCGTGGGGGTTATTGACTACTAACTTCGATGTCTAAAACTACCCTTGAGTGCATTTAAAATTGAATTGATTCGAGTTATCTTACTTTCGTTCAGAAGTTTTTAAATTTTATTTGAAACTATAGTTAAACTTGCCTCTCGTCACTCGTATTCTCTTGATTTAAGTCATGTTATACTGATTTTGAGAAAAGACTTTTAACTCCTGTCACAAGTCTTCAACTTGCCTTTATGTTTCTCTAAACAATTTTCTTTGAAACTACTGTTAAACTTGTCTCTCGACCCTCTTAAATTCCCTTGATTTAAGTCATCTTAGTCCAATTTTGAGAAAAGTCTTTTCCCCCTTTTTCAGAGGAGTTCGACCGACTTCGTAGTACGTGTCTAATTTGTCCTAAACTTATCTCCGACTTTTTCAACAATTCTTCTTAACAATTCCTTGAAACTTCGTCTTCGCTCGAACTGGAATTCATATATCGTAGAAAAAGCTGGTAAAAGGAAAGCTCGATCAGTGAGTTTCCGGGACGAAGGGAATGTGTGTCAGCGGGATAGGTGGGACAAAGTTGTTGGAAGTATAATAGGCGCGCGATGAGCTTGCCGCTCGAAAGTTGTTATCGGAGGACAATTGGTATCGTATTCTCGATCGATCCAACGACGTTAGATTAATGTTACAGAGAGACAGCTAGAAAGAGAGAGAGGAGGACTTTCTACGACGGTAGGGAAGCTCCCCCGGCCCGATTACCAAACCACCTGGAATCGCTTTCGTTTTTCATCGGCGAGCGGCGGCGGCGGCGGCGGCGGCGCGGCGAATTAATATCACACCGCGGCGCGTTCGCTTTCTAATTTCAACATTCCCCATAGACTTACGCCGGTGCGCGCGCGCGCACTCTCCAAATCACCGATTATGAATCAATCGAATGAGGGACAAGGCGCTCCAGGAAAGAATACTCGCGCGAGTATAGACGGTACACACAGTCTACACTGACTAATCGAACCTCGTCGATCAAAAGCTTAGATTCGAGAAGGAATGGACATGCTTGTACAGACCGAGCTACGAAATCAAGGTCTTCGTGATGTAAATCATCTAATCGGCACCTTCGCGCCGCTTGCCGCGAAAGATCGCAGCTTCCCAGGTCGCGGCTGTGGACACGCTCGATCTTTAGGAACCATCGATCACCAAGACGTGCTGCGAACTAACAATGGACCCCGTTATCGCAGCATCTTCTCGCATCAGGATGACCTGATGGGTCCTCCTCCCGCTGCCACAACGCGCGCGCGCGCCTTCCTCTCGAATGCTGAATGCATATCGCTATCCGCTGCCTATCGATGCCGATCTCCCACTGGCTTTTTCGTGGAAACGAAATTTGTCCTCCGCTCCAACTCGCACTCGACACGAATTTATGGATGAGCTTCTCACTTAATTCCTGTATTTTTCAATCACTTGCTTTGTTATTGGTTATACGATTTTTTTTGGAGAATCAAAAGAGTGTCGAGAATCTTTGACTCGCAGAATTTTTATCCGTGTTCGAAGACATCTTATTGTTAGTCTCACTCATACTTGCGTTCTTATATTTTTCAATCACTTCTTTCGTCTTTGCTAATAACAGTTTTTTCTGGAAGAATGAAAAAGATGTCGATTCTTTCCTTCGGCGAATTTCTATCCGTGTTCGAAGACATCTTATTGTTAGTCTCACTCATACTTCTGTTCTTATATTTTTCAATCACTTGTTTCGTCTTTGCTAATAACAATTTTTTCTGGAAGAATGAAAAAGATGTCGATTGTTTCCTTCGGCGAATTTCTATCTATGTTCGGACATAACAGAATCGATGAAGACATCTTGGTCCAATGGACTGCTAACAAATTTATTCGTGTCTTCCATGCGAGAGGATCTGACACACACGCGCCCATGTGCCGCCGGGGAATGGCGGGGATTTGCATTAGAAAATAGGGACAGAGTGCAATGGGTTATCCCTGACTACAAGTGCTCCTTCGGCGCGCACTTACTAGTCAGACCGGATTTGTTCACCCACGTGCGGTAAACACAAACAGCGCGCGTTCCAATGTAACTGGAAATACCGAGCTCGAAGGAGACAGGAGTAACGGGTAGCTGGGATTACCCGATGAAGATGCAGTACACATTTTCGTAGCTTTCCTCTTCGCGATAACACTTTCCAGACAGCTGACGAAGGTCGAACGTTTCGGATGCTCGTCGTGAAAGTGACTGTCGCATTTTGTTTGGAAGCTATTACAATTCCAATGCAAAGGGTTGGGCAGTTGGATTACCAGGCGTTTCCGGTTGATACATCGCGACAGCTGGCCTCTGGCACGTGGAAGTACAGGCTGTTGAGTGTCGCACATGTTCTGCATTCGATTATTCCAAATATTTTACTCGACTATTATTTTTAATTTTTATATTAGACAATTGATATTTACGCATATGCAAATTATTTGGAATTTGTATTCGTGAATGACAGAACATTGGAAGTAATAGTTCTGTGTAATTTGAATGTAGTCTGAGTGGCTAAGATTTAGGGAAACGAGAATTGAGAGTTACAATTCAAGGAATCCATTCGAGCAATTACATTTTCCTCGCAATTCCCTGTCTCGCAGAGCGAAGTCGAGTGCAGGGCATGCACCCGTGAAATGCATCGGTCGCATCTGCCCCTCTAGTTGCAACGCCCTTCCGTGCCCTCCGCAGGATACTCAGTCCTGCCCCACCACCTCCTCAACTGCATATTCCTGGAGATTTGTACAGCGAGCTACAGAAACGACTTCCACACACTTCCCCAACGCATCCTTCCACTATCATACAACTACTTCCAACGATAGCAATTTTTCTATCAAACTAGATAAACTTCTTCGAACTATCATGACTCTGGTTATTTCCACCCAAGTTTTCCCTCATCGCGTCAACAATCTTGCTGGAAATCAAAGTCAGTCAAGTTACAAGGAAGTCTAAGTAAAGCGACAGAAAAATCATTGAATTTCGGGCAAAAAAAATCATTAACCCAGATCTTGTTGAGATTGATGGTGCGATGAGGGACTCTGGCGGGGATGACGACAACATTTCTGTGGCTTGGTGTACGCGGTACACCTCCGCCCCCGCGCGGCAACCTCCGGACAGCTGCCCCACGGGTACGAGTCCCCTCCACGAAAGTCGCGCGCGTTTCGAGCCGTAGTTTCTTCGTGGCGCGAGGTCCTCTTCTATAGGACTGGTACGCGCCGACGACCGCTAGTCCACTGGCAACCGGCGCTGCAGCCGCTACGCTCTCCCGCGCCGAGTTTCCTCTCAGAGTACTTCTGCACTCTTAGAGAATCTTAGACAATCGTCGATTTGATCTTCGAATCGTCAATAATCTCTGAAATCCTATGCAATTCACTCTCAATGTTTACTCATTGAAATTCCATTATAATCATTGATTTTTATTATCCAACTGATTCATTGCGCGGGAAAAAGATCGCGTGTGAAAAGAGAATAAAAATCGCGCGTGTACGAAGTGTCGAGTGATCGAAAGAGTAGAACGACACGGACTTCCGGTAACCAGTTGCGACTGGCGAACCTTGGCGGTCGATCTACTCTGGATTCATTGAAGACTGGAGCACCAAGGACTTCAACTTCGATACTACGTATATTCGTTCATCCACCTGCTAACAATCGAGCGAGATATTTCGCTCGGAGATTCGTCTCGGTGATTACTATATGAATTGTAGCTCGTATGCTTTCTTTGTGTGGTTGGTGCGTTGAGTGTGCCGAGAATTAGCAAGGATAGTTTATCGCGAACATGAGTCGAGGGAAATCCGCGGTTCACGTTGGCATCGAAGGAACTTTGCTGGAAAGCGGCGAATGCGAGACACTCGCTTCGCATCTCCCAGTGCGAATTCCTCACCGAGACCTGACGTCGCTCTCTTGCGCGTGAATCCTCTGGTACCCACTTCCTGTGCGGTGCGCACACCTCTCAGACGCCGGAGCAAACAGGTGGAACGCGTGTCCGCCGGTGAAACTGAGTGCTCGCTCTTCAGTGGTGCCGCATACCTGATCGAGAGTCGATCTTCCAAGCAAGAGGAATCTCCAGGGAGTCTGGAAATGCATTTGCTTTCAAGTTCGAACCTTCTCGACTATGAGCAGAGAAGATCGAGTGAGGAAATCGAGGCATCGTGTCGACGGAAGTAAACTTTAAACACTCAAGTGCACCAAGAGCTGCATGGCTTTGCTTGGAAGTTCCGGTATCGGAGTGATAACTCCACTGGGGATTAGGCGACAGATAAAGAGGGAGTGAGTGCTGGTGAATGATTGGCGAGCGGCATAGTACGTGGTGGCCATGAGTCAACTTGGATTCTCCACGTTCACGCGTTTGTAAGAGAAGAGAGAGAAAGAGACAGAGAGAGAGAGAGAGAGAGAGAGAAAGAAAGAAAGAAAGAAAGAAGGAAAGAGAGACAGTGAAGAAGTGGAAAAAGGGCTGTGAGAGGATCGGGAAGAAGCCCGCTGTCGCACGAATGTGTCGCCGGTGTCAGACAGGAGACATGAAAGGTAAATAGAGCACGTATACTGCTTGACAAACTGTCGGACACTTTTACTAGTAGCTCGATTTATTTGCCGAACGAGCTCCCCTACCTTTTATTCGACACCTCCGCTCTTTGATATCTCTCTTTTGTCGATTACCTAGCGCCCTCTTACCACCTCCGATCTCTGGCGCCCGGTATTACTATCGCCGCGCCGGCCGTTTATGCCTCCCAGCACTAGCAGCGCCAGCCTTATTGATACCTACCTCTCTTTTCTCCCTCTCTCTATTTGACCAGTCCTCCTCGATAACTGCTCCTTCGTTAGCGGCGTTTGTTTTCCACGGCTATTTTTGGAGCGCCTATCGATCGACTATCGTAAAACTACGAATAACTCGGTCTGAAAACATTCGCGTTCTCAATGAAAATAACGATCTCTATTAGTTTCGCTAGATTGATTCGGATAACTTGATCTAGCTCGAATAATACAGTATTTGTTATCATCGATAACTATACACTCGAGTTTGATGCATCCGGTTGACAAATAAAAATAGTGCACTATCATTTATCTCGATTATACCTGTTGCGTGGGAAGTTTGATTGACTGATGGAGCATTTTGCGAAGATAGTTGCGTATAGCAGACTTTACGACGACGAGAGAGACATGATAAGAGTGGGTGGCTGGCGAAAAAATCATTGGATCTTATCGGGCGATCGTTATCGTGGGACTTTTGTGAGACAGTCATTAACTTTGTGGAAATGTTGAGTGCTCTTCTTGGATCTTGCTAGACCAGAGGATATGCGTGTGTGTGAAGAGAGTCAGTCGGGTTATAGGAAGGCGAGTGGGTGCGATACGCAGTCGGGGGAAGCCGGTTTGTCGCAATCAGGCGGGACGCGCACGACTTACGGTAATTAGATTGCCCACGGCTCAACAATTACCAGTGAAATCATCTCTAAGTTGAGAGCAGAACGCCGCGCGCGACCACGGCGATGTCTTTCGCTCCATTATGCGCGTGGGCGACGAGGTAAATCCGGGAGAGCTGCCAGACGCCCTCGAAAAACTCTCCTGCACTTGGATCCCACGATTTACTAGTTTCGATCTCCTCCAATCCTCGAATCCCATTAGTTAGCCTGTGAAATCGAGAGCAACGGTGAGGGTCAAAGTGTTCTTATAATAAGAACTGCTATTTGTTATATTTCATTGCCGTTGTACAGGAATATTTGTAGTATTTTTCCAGATTAGTAATAGGAAATATAACAAAAAGGAATTCTACTGCAATACTGTAATTCTTTTTAATTTCACAATTTTGTTTACTAGTTTCAATCTCCTTTAATCACCGAATTCCATTAGTTAGAGTATGAAATCAAGAGCAACAGTACTTATTATTTATTATCATTCTCTGATTATATTAAACCCGACATTTATAATCGTAAATACAAAAGAAACAACTCACCAGCATTGCGAATCCTTCCTCAAACATTCTGATCCACTACCACTCCAACAACGAAATAATCCTTCGAGAAGGAATTCGCAAAGTAGATCAAAAGATGAAAAAAACAAGTTTCGAATCAAGATCACGGTCATACGTTTTCGAGCGGTGAGAACGACCTTGGAGAGAGCAAGGATCATTCGAGACAGGATGATCATAGTCATGGTGTCAGCCTTCCGTGTAGCGATACGCACAGGTGCATCCAAGCTGGATGCTGCGAGCGTCAGTGCTATATATAAAGGAGGTATCGAAATTCACAGCGATCCCATCTAGCGATGGCGCGCGCGTTCCATGGGAGAAGATCCAGTTGATGGTGATATTCCCCGTGAGAACTGATGGGGCGCCATGATCGAGGCACCAAACTTCATATCACGGCAGATTGAAAGATATATTTTGCAAAACACTCGACTAGGTGAATTCTTTGTCTGATGTACGTCAAAAGCGTGAGACGCGCGTCCATCTTCGGGTTGTTCCTCGTGGGATTCTGGCTTCTTTGCAAAAATCCAGTGCCGTTACCTTCGAGGCTCTCTCGACGAGAGGCCCCGCGCGATTATGTCGTACCTTATCTCTTATGTTGTACTCTCGCACTTAAGCCAAGTGTGTGCCCAGGACGAAATTCGAAAGGCACACTTCTCAGAGATAGCCGATGATCCCTCCGGGCAGGATGAGTCTTCGAACTCGAACTGTCAGTTGATGATCGTCCTTTAAGATCTTGAAGAGGCCTCCATGATTTCACGCTCTCTTCGTTCGGTGGGCAGACTTCGAATGGAATAAATAGATTCAGTGAGACGTGGCGGAAAAAGTCTCTCGAGTGATGCTAAGAGTTCAAGGCAGAGCTGAGAGTGCTCAGAGCGGTGATGTTAAATCGAGATCGTCGTAAAATCTCTTAAAATAGACGAACCGTGCGCGTCTGACCCGACGTTTCCATTAATTGGGAATTGCAGGAATTAGAATTGAATGTTGGGTTGTTGCGTCGGTTACACAGGAGCGTGACATATTGGAGTCAGTGTCAAGGGTCGATCTCCATTAATCCAATCGATATCTCACTCATAGTTGGTTTGAAATCGAAACTATCTGTTCTGAACTGGCACGCCTCGTTCGCCCGGAGTGAAGGGTCCAACACTTGTAGGACGCGGACGTTCACCCGCTCGTTACGCAAACGCGTAAATGAATAGTCCAGTTAGCTCGTTACAAGCCGAGCCGCCTTTTAAATAACGATCGCACGCTTGAGTTCGAGATGCCGTGTCGATAAGTGGGTAATTATTTCTCTCTAAACTGTGAGAACTGTTTCGTGCCGGCGATCACTCGGCATCGAACAGGACGTGTCAATTAATAGTGCCTAGCGATATGCGTCTCGACAATAAGCCGTAATTCAGGGCTACTCGATCAGTGCTAAAGCAGAGATCGTAGCACGTTCGATATTCCAAGAAGTTAGGAGAGAAAAGTCTCGAGCGGAGAACGAACGCTTTAGTTTATGGGTGCAAAAGCGAAGTTGAGTTAATCGTACGCGGGCTCTACGTCGGCCTATCTAGAATCGGCTTTCCAATTCCCATTAATTACAGCGGCCGTTGCAGTCCGCGGAGATTCCATTTGATTCATTAACGCGGCAACCTTTACTGTAATTAGATGATTAACTAATGCCTATCGGTCGAGCCGATCACGAGAATCAAGCGAGTGGCTAGGTCCGTCGAATATTTCATGAAAACCAGAGGCACAGCATTTCAACGATAATCATTCGAGAATTTATAGAATTAATCAGAATTAATCAGGATTAATCAGGATTAATAAATAATGAAACGATGAAACTTTGCATATGAATAGGCAGTGATTTCAATGTCGATTTAATCGGAGGAGTTGGAGGAGTGTTGGAGGAAGTTGTGAAAAGTCAGTAGGGAGCCGAAGATAGCTAGGAACACGAGGTGTCGAGGATGTTCAGTGGCAGTAGATGGTAGGAGACTCACGAGGTTCGCATTAGGTGAGTCAGTCGGAGGGCAGCTACCGAGCGGGGCTCGCCAACGGTCGTAAACATGTCCAGCGCAATGCAGCTGGACATGCGACACTGCAGTCCTGGCGTTGCCCGTCGACCCAGATGCCAAAAGCGGTCGAAGCTATGGCGCAACTTCACTAAATAACAGGTTCTCTACCCTAACCGCAGAGCAACGCCTGCCAGACACACACACGCGCGCACACACATCCTCTCCACGACCGATTGAATTCTGATCGGTAAATTTGGCTGACAGCCTCCCCCAATTTCCACTCACTTCTGATATCTTTGATAATTTATTTTCATTATCCAAAGGATTCCTAGAATTTCAATCCACCTGTTTGTGATAGTAGATTTGTGTATTTGGAATTCGAGGTGTTTTAGACCGTTGGATAATTTATAATTTGGAGCAGACCTTAGTAACCTAGGGAGAAATTCCAGTTTGGAGCACTCGTAATCGATTTTATCCCCCGATTGCCGTCATGTTAATCGCGGGCGATCGAGTGTGTCCCGTTTAAGGATGTAATCAACATGTAAATAAACGGCTGGCTTCGGGCCGACGTGCAGCGGTCAGCGTGCAGCTGGCACACGTTGCAGCTTGTCGCTCGGCAACCCAGATGCCAAATTCAGAGGAAAGAATGGCGCAAGTACACTAAATAGAAGGCTTTACCTTTACCGCAGGAATGCCGCCAACCAGCCACACTTGCGCCACACGCACGCCTTCTTCTCGCCTGATTGCCTTTTCGATTTTCATTTTTTCTACTCCTTACTTCCTCCTTCGTATGACTCAGAATCGAGGCTAGCATGCTAGTGGATCGAAATTTTCTACGACCTATTTTTCTCGATTTACTGGTTCTTCGGAGAGTTAGTGCAAAAAGATATCAATCGCATTAGTCGCTAATGGAAGGGTCGGAACGATTGCGTGAGAAAATCTGGTCGTAGCTCTGACGCAAATCGACTCGACAACAACACTCGCTGTCTCCTCGAGCAGAACAAAACGCGTGCCTCTCAGGGCAAACCTACATGTCCTGGAGATCGGAAGGGCGGACAGAGAAAGAGCAGGCGACGCCGATCATAACTCTCGCTCGGTTTCCCGGCGGATCGAAGGCAGAACTATGAATAGTAGCTAATTGACCCAGTTGAACTCCATGTCTCGGGCGGCACGGGCCGCGATATAAATACGATAGCAATAGCACACGATCGAATACACACGCCCCGGCCAATCCTTCAAGTACAGAATCCTCTCCTCTTCAAAGACTTTCAAACCACCAAATCGCTCGGCAAGTTTTATTGCACTATACTTGACTAATCTCCGCTGAATAACATATACTTTATGCTCTATAAAGTTGCGGAGATCCGTTGAAAGATCGATATGAAATGATTTTTAATCCACTGCCGACGATCTATTTCCATTATTCGGAAGTAAATATAGCCACATAAAGTTCCAAGCAGCCACCAGGAAGTGCGGGCTTTCGCCTGGCAGAAGAAGCGTGGCGATTTTTATCGAAGCCCACCTCTATCTTTAGCCGTACTACTTTTCCGACTGTTCCGAGAACACGGACGACCAGGGCGCGATCGACAGCCATTCGCTACGCTAGTCGTCGTGAGAGACTGCCACTCGTTATCAGAGAATGCCAACCGATTTGGATCGGTCGTTGGTAAAAATAGCTTGGCCCCAAAAGCGAGCTAATCCATAAAAGTTTGATCCCATTCTTTGGAAGTTGGAAAACAGGACGTAACGTGTTGATTTCCACGCGAGAGAGCTAAAGATGTAGTTGTGCATGGTTGGCAGTCTGGTTGGAGTATCGCTGGTAATTAGTACATCCAGGAAGCCCGAGCAGCTAATCGGCAATCGTTAGCGCTAATCGATCGCTCGCCCAGTACGAGACTCATCGCCAAAGGATTTTGTTGCTGAGCACTCACTCCGGAATGCCAGCCGTTCGTTATGCTTTCATGGAAACCTGTTTGTTCCCATTAGGGCGTATCGGCGAAGCATTAGATTCCGCAAAAATTCTTCCAAGCGAACCATTAGACAGCACTGTCTTCCATCGAGCAATTTTCAACCTCGTCATTTTAATATCGCGCTGCTCCTCGCAGTGACAGGCCAAGTGGCCATTGCATTAGCAGGAATGGGCATTTGCGCCATCGATACCGTTAGGCACGAGCCGCATCATAAATCTAATAAAGTGTAGTACCTAATCCGGTAAGACCAGCATCGAGTCCAGCTCGTTGTTGTGCTCTCGTTGCTTCGTTCGAATATCGATTCACTATCTCCCATCGTTCCTGTTGCAATCCTTCCAAAGAGCTGCGAACACTTTCCCACCGACGGTCCCCGAACACTCTCGGTACCAATAAATCGAGATTGTTATTCGAAATTACATCTACAGCTTTACGATCTCTACAAATTGAAGCGTTTCAGTAATAAATTTTCCATCCTAATTCTATTACACTCGGTGGTCCATTGCATCAGAAACGTGACAATATAAATTGGAGTGTTGGAGATAAAGATGTTAGAAAAATGGCTTTCTATTCTTCAAAAATGAGTTTCATTCATTCCTGCTTATAGAGCGATCCATGCGATCGATGCTGGGTGCTCGGATGATAGATCCAAGATCTGGCTCACAAGATCTAGGTCGCAGTTGCGCAAGTCGTGATGGAAAGCATCCGTATCTCTCGCAGGGAGTATTCGGGGATGGAAGGTTATAACATAGCACGAGGACTTTCGAGCAGTTCACACAACAAAGCTCAAAGATGAAGACTGATCGGTGAAGCAGTCGCGAAAGAACGAAAGAGAAGTGATGTCACTTTTGACGTGACTTTTACCACGGAGACACCGTGAAAGAGCTGATAAGTGCGAGATAAAGAGGATGCTGCGTTGGACACGTTATTCGAAGGAATTTCTGTTTCGTGTAGAATGGACTTCAGAGCAGCTTTGCTCCAACACTTTGTACCTCCGCGCCCTTTATGTTCGTGTGAACCTCTCCAGAAGTTGTGTAGCCTTCGGGAAAAGCCTGTACTCTTAACTCATCCCATCCAAATTCTTCTTGTAATGCGATTCCCATAATTTCCATTAAAAACCTCAGGAATGCCATAAAGCATACCATTCGGATTCTTAATTACGAGATAGGAATTAAGAGAAGGTAATTCCGAAGGGGCAAAGGCAGATCATAAATCTTAGGATCGAAAAATATCTCTTTATTCCAATCACAAGATTTCACACATATGCAACGAACAAGTAATAATAAGAATGTTTTGTGGCGCCAAGTTAGCCTCCAGCAAAAACCAGTCGACGATAGGATCGAATTCTAGCCGCTGGAACGGCGAAACCCTTCTCGTTTCACAACGATGCGCGATAATTAAGATTACAAACCTATTTCAGAAAGAGAAGGGGTAAAAGAGAAGAGAAGGCTTTTAGGATCGGTTTCTCCGATGTATGGATACCATATAGTAATTTGGGCGCACCCTGAGGCTAAGCTCACGGCACTAATCAGCAAACAGTCAAAACACGAAACCTTCGGTGTATTCAACGGGTCCCGTTTATTACCTGGTGGTTCATCAGCGTGGTTCAATTGTTAGGTATCCGCAAACTCAGCCTGTGAATGGGTCAGGTACCGTGTCAACTTGGAGCCTCGGAGCATTAATCTCTCTGGCAAAAGTCGATGGGCCCATAAAACTGCCCATTGCCAGGCAAACCGACTGCCCCTAGTCCTTGGCTGACAGCGTTCTCCTAAGTTCATTGTCAGTCAGGTGAAAGCGACAGTGCTGTGAGGAGCCAATTCACACGGCTGTCATTCTTGACAATTGCAGTATTAATATTCAGTTACCAAAACTGAAGAGACTCAATCCAACTGCTAAGTTTTCTCCCGCGGGAATAGTCGTCTCTTTGACAGAAGGATATCTGTGAGAGTTTTACCATGCGACCGCTGATATCAGAGGACGTTTAAAGTCCTAGGATAAGCCTGCGCAAATTGTGAGGGATTTCCGTTGGGTCTAACGATGTTTTCCTATGATTACAGATTATCAGTTCCCGATAGATGTTTCCGGCGTGGCGAAGGACCACCCCTTCCTCGAGGCGGACTCACTTCAGAGTCTTTTCCGACGACTGCACGCTCTCAATCGTTGCGCCAACATGAAGATCGACACGCACCATACGCAGCACAGTACCAGCCACAGCAAGAGCGTGAGTTGAATTATCCTTGCTTCCATGGCGCATCTCGCTCTCGGCTTCCCCGAGCCCTTTCGCTCCGCTGAAACGCCTTCAACGCGAGCGTTGTCCGGCCGTCCATTTATCAGGGGATTTCTCGCGAGATAAAATTCTCCTTGCCCGGCTGCTCCCTTGAATGCGCACTCTGTGTTGATCGCTCGATGAACGAGCCTTCTCAGCCTCAGTTTGACGCTCGAAACGAGACGCGAAAAGGAAAGACATCGGCTCTAAGTCGATCGGAATTTTCTTTGCTAATTTCTTTTTATTATCTTCGAGCTGCGTGCGACTCGATTGAAACCTTAGACGTTTCCTTTGCATCTCCTAGTAGTATTTTCTTCGCGGAGCATTCGACGATGGAGACTCTTGGAACGAGTTTCCTTTCGTCTTTTCCAAAGCTCTCACTAGGTAGCCGCTAGTTCGAACAGGTCGGGGGAGCGGAAATGCCTGAGCGGATCAGGAATGGTAGTGATGTGACGCGGCGACAAGGACGAGTGCACACTTTTACCTTTCCTGGAAGGAGTCGGGTCCGTGGCTTCTTTCAAGGAGCACGTTCCTCGAAAGAACTTCCGCAGGACCGCGGACGATTTTATGTTTGAATGCTGAACGCGTTTCTTGAAGTAGAACCATCTCTATTTTCGCCCTGAAAAGGGAAAGGAAAGGAAGGGTCTCCTTGCGGCTGAGCCGTTCCATTCCCTCGAGACGAAAGCTTTGTCCTGCTTGAAGAAAGAGGATTAGAAACCGGGAGGGGCTTTATCGCGATAGGAGCCAATCATCCTTGGACGCTCTCGAACGATCGACTCTCTGCCGAACTTACGCAAACGAATTATTCAACTGCCTAGCTTTGTGAGCATATACATCAGTGTACACCTGCGTGTGTCGGCAAGCGCGTTTCCTGAAGAGGGTTTTGTAACTGTTAATTTATGTAAGAGGAACGATCGAGCATAATCGCTAGGATAATATAATCCGGTCAGTTATGCGCGCGCGCTGTCACCCAATCCTCGCGTATTCCTAGTCAATTATTTTCAATCGATTCTTTCGGATACTCGATCTCTGCTAGGCGACAGGAAACTCCGATCACTCGAGTACCATTTTCTCACGGACGTTTCTTAGTCTTTCGGTGTGCTAGAATGTTTTACGATATTGGCTACATGGCTGTAGACACTTTCCCGAAGGTATCGAAGCCGATATATCGGCGTTCGATTCGATCCTCTTATCGGGCGACACGTTCTCGCCCATATGGGCATTGTTATGCATGCTACGAAGGCGCCTGCGGCTATTCTTACAACGAGCGGTTAGAGCCGGCCCCTGGAATAACAATTAATGAGCGTCACGTGATCGGAGTGAGCCTCGAAGTTAATTGCCTCGGAATGTTACGAGTGCCGGGGAGCCTGTAACACCGGCGCGGAGAGTGTCGATATGGGCAGAGAGTAGCCTTCCCGAGAGAAGAGTCCTCATTAATTCCTCGCTCGGGAAATGGAGAGGCAGCTTTACGTGTGTGTTATTCTCAGCAGCGGCTCGCGCCTGTCCAACCACCCATTTATCGTAGGCGCGCACTAGAGAACTCTAAGAGTACAAGTCCTCTTTCGATGCAGGAGTGAAACCGCCTGGTATTAGAAGCCGATCCGCTTTAGCTTTAACCCGCTTCTTGGAAACCTGATGAGATCTTTCGACCACCCTTGAACACCTTCATTTCGTTCCAATTGTATTGATTTCAATTTCAAAAGATCTTTTATTCATATTTAACATGTTTGTAAAGTATTGGGTTTAGATATTTGAGATTTACAGATATGCTAGTCATTAGTAATTAGTACTTGTTTAGTCAATTTCATCTTATTAGCTTCAGTGGTTCTTAAACTAGGTACTTTTCAATTTTGAAGTCTCATAACACGTGCTATGTTAAGCTTCTTAACTTAAGTTTAACATGCATTACGAAATCATTTGAAATCATGAGTAATACTTTGTGTGAATGGAGGGTGGTTATTTTATGAGAAAATATACTTGGTCTTGTTTGAATCAATTACCGCGGTCTTAAGAGTGAGATTAAGATCAGGGGGATTAATGGGAGGGATGAGATCTCGTTGCATTGCTCTATTCACGCAGCCAGCGTCATAATGATCGCACAAAGGCAAAGAGGAGGAACTCTCTCACTCGCACTCTCGCACTACGATTGAAATCATGGCGGTACGCGATACATACCTGCCTTCTTATTGAGCTGCCAATGAGCCGGCAATAAGAGGATCGCAGGCAGCATCGATTCGCATAATCTGACATGGCGAAGTGCCCGATCGATCGCGGAAGTACCTTCAAACGGTATCGCGTTTCATCGGCTGACGGCCACTCACTTGAAAGCCATCCGAATCGATTGTCCGTTTACAAGAACTTCGACCGACCGACGAGTATTACTAAGAAACAGATCCAATTCTGATTTTATTAACCCTTTGTCAGTATTGTGCCATGGTATTCGATCGTACGGTTTATTTTCGCAGTTTATTGATTGGAAATTGTAGTAGTAAAATACTTGATTAATACGAGCATGTCAGTAATATAATAAATAGGATCAGATTTATGTTTAATTTTGGATATATATTTTCTAGCCGAGTTATTAGTGACTCGAAGTGAACTGTCGGAATGAAATTGTGGTGTACGAGCGGTGGAACTTGATTCGAATTCTAGTCGGAGTACTCTCCCCGGAAGTCGGGGACGACCGCGTTACGTCCGGTCGCCCATAGTCAGCCTGATAAATAGAGAATATCAACGGCAAGCGGACGGTCGTGTAAACCACGATCTGGCAAAAAAAAAAAAAAACTGCGAGCACCGCCACATTTTTCGAGCGCGTCTCCTTAGATGGAGAGAAAGCACGAGCGAGCGTTTATGGGATTAACTTGTACCCGGAGTCTCTCTTTCTCTCATGCTTGCTCTTCTGTGCCAATGATCCCGTGTAAAAGTCTACCTTTTCAGCAAGCTTTTTTCAAGAACTTTTCTCAGGGTCACGCGTGCCTGACGTTGAATTCACTTTGTTGCTCACTACGCAAATCACGAGATCGAAATGGAATGTTTAACTCTCTGTGAAACTGTGTAATTAAATTAATTTCAACAGTTTTAAAACTACAAGTGGTCTGATTTCTACGGTAGTAATTGTCAGAGTTTTTATGTCTCTGTTGTTTCTAATAAATCTTTGTTATATTTGAGTCTCTGTTTATTACAATGACGAGGAAAGATTGTTTTAATTCGATTCAAATGATATTCATACATGTTTGAGCTGATTTCTACGGTAGAAATTGTCAGAGTTTTTATGTCTCTGTTGTTTGAAATAAATCTTCGTTATATTTGAGTCTCTGTTTATTACAATGACGACAAAAGATCAGTTTAATTGGATTCAAATGATATGCATACATGTTTGAGCTAAAATTGAGCCCACACGCTTCAAAGCGTGAATGGTTCGTCACCTGGTACACGGAGGGTTAAACATGGTATAGCGATTCGTTCCAATTATAGTGGCGAGTACATTAGGTACTATTTCGTTGTCGCATTGACCCACTTCCGTGCGAAGGCCGATTGATTCTCGCTCGTCCCTGAGGATTACAATGCTCACTATCGTGCTCAGCCTCTCCGTGATTACTCCGCGCATTCGTGCCCTCCCGTAACTCTCAAGGAAAAACAAACTTTTCCTCGCCGCAAATACACACGCGCAATCGCACTCGTAAAATCCCAGGGAACAATTTATTTGCTCTTTGATCGACTCGGTCATTACAGTCGATCGAAGGTCGACGCTAAAACAAGACGTATTAATTACTCCCAATTTATTAAGTGCATCTTCCTTTAACTGGAATTGTACGAATTTAACTTATAGTTGACAATTCTGATGTCATTGGAACTATTCGCATGACTTCCGATGAACGTTCTCCACGTGTTCGGCACGCCAGTCACTGAAATTTCGATTTCATCGAGAGCGAAAGCTCGCCGCATGGAGTCCCCCTCGCATGCCAGAGATGCTCGAGCCAGCTCATTCATTCAGTAGAGCGGTACATGTCATTGATTCACACTATCATCTAATCAGTGATGTTTCATGAGTATGTACGAGACTGATTTGACGAGATATTTTAAACATGCACATTGTCTGCCTCGGGGTTTTTGCTTTCGTAAGATGAAATTTTATTCGATAGTCATGATATTCCTGTGTAAAGCGTTTCTCATCATCGTTAACATGGCCTTCATTCGATCTTTCGATCTGAATGAATGCAATCGATCTTGAGTGCTCTTCAATTTGGCATTGACACTCGAAAGCACTCGAATCGATTCATCGGAATTTCTATGAATTATCTCTGTTTGACTAGCGAGTAATCTGAAACGTGATTCCGATGATATTGAGGCCGACGGTCAAGACCGTCTGATGATCGAGACGATGATGATGAGAGACTTTCGCTGCCAGAGTGAACCTTTCTTGTTTCGCAAGAGGCGAGAGGAAGCCGTTTCACCCCTGTAATTGTCAGTGGAGCGGAAACCTCTCGCTTCCGCAGCCAATGTGGACTTTCGGTGCCGAGAGTGTCGCATTCTCCGTGTTCTCTGGTTGATGTTGTGTTGTATGGACGCACTCGCACGTGAGACGGCATCGCCGGGTAAAGCCGAGCAATTTCCGGCAATCGCGGCGAGCCAGTCTCTCTCACTGAAGGAGAACGATTTACGGGGGGCATCATTGTGCCTGGACTCTCGACATGTTTTCGTGGCCCACTTGGGTGCGCGATTCTCGAAAGCGATTTGCTTCTTGACTCGGCGGCGGCGGCGGCGGCGGCGGCGGCGGTCCTTCTCGAAATCAGAAACGTATCCTTTCATTACATTGCCGACTCGCACTCCTCCGGCACTTTCTACCATTCTCACTTGGATCTCCTTAATGCCAATTATCTTTAGGCTGAATGTCACCCGACAGAGAATTACGGGAGTGACATTGTAGGGATTAAAAGTACGTGAGGAAACTTGGTATTGGCGATCTTGTCGATTGGTGGACTCGCCGAAGGCGGCGCTCCCGTTTCCTTAATATTGCCGGCAGATAAACAGCGGTGATTACGGGCAGCGCATGTCCAATTACCGGGACATTTGCCCCTCAGTATACTTAACGCCGGCCGGCGCGCGCACTGTTCATCTTTCACTTTAATGAAACTTTCTAAATGAAGACTTCACCGGACGCGCTTGCTCGCGTGATGCCTTCTTCCTTGCGGCGAGTCTCTGCGATGATGCGACCTTCTCCACGTATCGAGATATGCCTCCCATTTAATAAGCGCTTCCAGGAACGTTTCACTAATGTAACGCGAAAAGAAGAAAGCCGATGCTTTCTTTGGCCGCATGTCGAAACGAACCCACTATCATTTCCAGTCGATGCAATTATCCGCGTGACTATTTGTTTCAATAAACTGGTCTCATTATCGAGGCGGTTGGTCGGAGCGATAATAAGGGGCACTTGATTCATCGAGTTTTCGCAGTTTCTTTCGCGCGCGAGCAAAGTTGCCGGCAATTACTGCACTGGCTACGCTCGTTCCTGGCATGAGGAGGATGTGGTTGTCTGTCTTGGAGGTGGCCGTGGTCTCTCGGGCCAGTGTCTTTAGAGCGCGTAAAGCCTGGAAACTGGTTCAAGACACGCGAGAGACACCGCGCACTCCTGCCAGACTGCGCGGCAACACACGCTTCTGCACCTGCACGCTCTCCGCCACCGAGCTGTACTTACTTACCCACTCGCTCGATTGCGCAAATGCTCTCCTTGCTAGCCAACTGCACCCGCCGGCGATCCCCTCTCTTTCTCTCTCTCTCTCTCTCTCTCTCTCTCTCTCTCTCTCTCTCTCTCTCTCTCTCTCTCTCTCTCTCTCCCTCTCTCTCTCTCCTTCTCTCTTTCTCTCTTTTTCTCTTTCTCTCTTTCTTATTGTCCACTTTCAGCTTAGGGTGAAACCAGTTTCCCCGTTCCCCTCTTATTTTTCCATCGACTCTGTGCTTCGACAGAGCGATGAGTTTCAGTCACGAGTCACTGAAGTGTCGTGACTTCCGAAGTATGTGTTCGTGGGATCATGCTATTGCTGCGCCAATTGCTTCATGCCACTCGGTGGTTTCGCTGGTTGTGGCACATTGCGATACAGAGCGAAATAGCTGGCTCGAAATCGCTCGGGTAAAAGGGCGCAGAAAAAGTGGAGCAACCGGGCGAATAAAGTAAGTCACGGCTCGCGCGAAGAACGTGTGAACGCGGCGCGCGAGTTTGCTCCTTCTCCTGGTACACTTATCGTTTGTTGTGCTTGGATCGTCGTGTCAGATGCCCGGCTTGAAAAGAATTAGAAAACGACGCGCGGTTACCTTTGGTTGTACAAGCGCGTCTGGACATCCGACGCTTAATGGGAACGTTTCTGTCTAGACGCTTTAACCCACTGAATTCAACGCGACTATGCCAGCCCCCATTCTTCAATGCGTTTTGACTCGTCGCGTACAAAAGGATTCTCCGTCTCTCGCGGCTTCTCTTCAATGCTGAGTCAGAACGCTCGAACTTTGCCGACACAAAAGAGAAACGGGACCTTGTCGGGTACTCGAGTACTAATGTCTGGTAATCCAAAGTTCTACTTGATATCAATTATTACTTACAAATGAGAGACCATTCAAGTTCTTCGAGTGTTCGAATTTGTCTATTTGGCAAATTGAATTTCCCATTCAAGGTGTAATGTTTCTTTTTGGTAGAGCATTCTAATTTTAAGTAGTACCAGTTCAGACGTTGTCGGACAGGGGAAAATGTTGAGAATAGGTGTGTGGGGCAGGGTTGAGGGGGGATACAGCGATAGGATGGAGAAGTGGGAAAAGGGGGTCCAGAGGACAGTCGCGAGTGTATGTTGGCGCGAATTTATGGCGACCGGTTTACGAACGATTGACGAAGGAATGTCGGTTGTGTCGTTGCGCTTGTCAGGGAGCGCGGCACAGCCACCAGCACACGCCTGGTTTCACCGCCTCTTTCCGCCTCTTGGCGTCCTCGTCCCGAAGACAATCGGGAAGGCCTCTCTGCTTTAGGGAAATGTCTACTTTAGTCGACGTTGCTACCAAGCATGCCATGAACAGGCCGACATATAGAGGAACTTTGACCCAAAGCTTCGTTCAAGCCTTTACTCGAGTCTATTTTGATTACGCCGCTTTCAGAGCCACGCGAACTCGGATATTTAAGGAAACACCTAATCACGCTTAAAGCTCTTTAATACTTAGTCGCAGCAGCAAGTGCATCCAGCGTAGAATAAAATTCTTAATTATCCCGGCCAACGAGAGAAGCGATAGAAAGTCACCTAATCTATAATCGATTTCTAATGTCGCACGTCCGCAGGGCGTTCATCATCAGAGCGCTACCATTATACAATTTCCCTTTAATTACACAGCCTTGAATTAGTAGCTGCCAGGCAAGTGCGTAACTTTCTTCAAACAGCAGACCACGAATTTATCTCCAAGGAATCACCACGACGACATATCACAACGCGTAAATTTACATCAACCAATTTTGCTAGGAAAACTCGTCGTACTGAAAGCATGCCATTTTCTGTGCGAACATAATTTCCACATGGAAAGCGCTTCCTCTCGCTGTCCACTTTATTCCTCTATTAACCAACCAACAAGCAGCCAGTGAAATTTCCATTTCTCGAAAACTTCACACGCTCCATAGCAAACGGGGAGAATATCCAACGGTACCAATCGGCAATCGAGCGGCGTCCAACAAACCAGATTCCAGCAAAACATTAACATTTTCGAGAGTTCGCTGTGAAACTCGTCTAGTTAGTTGGCGCACACTGCACTGCGATCCTAGGAGAAGGGAAAAATAACGATAAATTCTCTGAGAGAGATACCTGTCACTCGGATCTGTCATACACCTGATATCAGTGTGCGTAGCGGACATAAAGTGCTTTGTCGAGAATGGAGAGTCCCTCGATTTCTACGAGGTTCCGCGGAAATTCTCCAGCGAGGAAACGGTCATTAGCGAGAAGCGACGCCAGTGCGTAATGAATGTCCTCTTGTCACGTGGAAGGTGTACACACGGCAATTTCTATGCCAGACCGTTATAACGATCAGCCCCGCTCAGCCGCTGCTGGATCTAGTTTTCAGTGGATCATTCGCTTCCCTGGAATATGCGCATAGACGCAAACCAACAGAGAGAAACACACATACACACAGAATGAGAAAGAAAGAGAGAGAAAGAGAGTCTGAACGGAGACCAACGCTGGACTTCGCACCTCCAGATGCGAGGCGGAGTGCTGCTTACTTATCTCTCGGTTGGGGCCGAGTAGGATACAGTTGGCCGGGATGTGCCGCGCACATGTGTGTATGCACATACGGTAGCCGGTGAAATATTCGTATCGATAGGCTCGCACGCAAGTGTGTAGTTAGCCTCGATATCTCACTAGGCCCTCCTCTCCTACCGACTTCTTGGAATTAGTCGGGATAGCGGGAGAAAATGGAAGAGTCGCCCTGGCGTACGCGAGCCAGGAGATAGGATGCAACAGATGTGTTCTATTAAGTCAAGTCGTGAGCAGCAGCAGCACCACCACCAGCAGCAGCACCAGCGGCAGAACTACATCTCGCGCGCTTGCCGGTTGGCTTTTACTCGTTGCTCCCTTATTTGTGCGACGCTCTTGTGGAAAGTGTAACAGATAGCAAACCCTCGCCGCCCTCTTCGCCTCTCATCGTCGTCGTCGTCGTCGTTGTCGTCTCGTGAATCATGTGATACATGATTAACAAGCTTCCAGAGGAATCATTATGTAATGCGATTGAAAGCACACTGCGCGGGGCTCTGCTGCGGATACCGTTACGAGTAACTGTTACATGGATAGGAAGTGGCTTCTACGTGATTTCCACGCGTCATAATGAACATGTGTTTTCCAGCGATTACTTGTTGTTAAAGATAAAGAAAAAAATTGAAGAAATTGACGAGATGTTTTGTTAGAGTTGAGATCGAATGTAAGAGGAGATTAAAGGTACACGCAGGTGGTCGAAGAGGTTGGAACGAGATGCGAGAGATGCGAGTAGCGGAGGATGCGAAGGTGGCGATGGCCAAGTTCACGTTCACCGCAACTGGCTGTCATATCTCTGGGACGAATTTTATTTAACGTCGCAGTTATCAGGTGTACGACGATGCTCGGCTCGGCGGGCGCTTGTGTCTGGCGGCGAACTCGATCCGGTTGATCGGCGTTTAGTACGTGTGTGCATAAAGACAGGCGTGCCGATCTTCTTAGTGGGAAAGATGGGGAGCGTGCTCTCGCGCGCGCGCGCGCGCGCGTCTGTGCACTCTGTGTCTGTACATCGAGAGAGGAGGCTCGCGGGCGAGCCGTCGTATTACCATAAATTTCCATCGGACCGTTCAGAAGCCAATTAGCGTAAGTCACACCGAGATGAAGAGCGCGATACGTGGTTTGACCGCGCCGAGAAGAGAACCGTTTGCTCGCCCACCGTCCTTTTAATACGCAGCTTGCAATCGCTTCCACCTAACGCTCTGCTCGCATGCTCGCCTCTTGGTTGGCCTGCTTGCCTCTCATGCCGGCTCTCCCGTCTCTACATATTAAAGAATGCCGCTGGCACACTCAGATAAGGTGCTGCGATATTTTCACGGAATTAAGTTAAACCTGTTATAACGCTCGAGCCGTTTGACACCGTACACGCACGCACCGATAACTTCACCACGGCATTCACCTGAGCTTGCACAGATTTCCCGATCCGCTTTCGGTCATCCTCGATGACGAAATCTTTCAATGTCTTCTTCTTCATAGTTTGATGAAAGCTTCTCAATCTGATGTTAAACTCAGAAAAGCTTTATGTTTGAATAGTATGAACATGGGTGGTAGTTGTGAATTATAGAGCGAAGAATTATTTGCAGGATTATTGTTCGTTCAAGAATGGTAATCGATCGGATCAACTACTTACCCGACTGCTGACAGTCGACACGTGAGAGATATATACTTTCAAGTTGGCTCGCTCCTTACTTTCTCGCAGGTGCTAGCCCATTCAACCGATATCCTTCTATTATCTCGATCCTGGTGTTACGCGGCCTGTAACGAGCCTTTTATTTCCAGCCCAACCCGCACTTTAATCGCCCGGTCTTACAATGTATTCGTAGAGTCCAACTGGAAGGATTTGTTACTGGCTTATTAATCGGAGTAAATGGTAGATAGCCGGTGTAATTATGCTATTAGTGCGGCTAGTCGGAATTTTAAGCGGCGACTTTCTAAGCGTCTCACTGATCCACCCGTATATTCTCTGAGAGATCCCTCAACATCAACCAGCGAAGTCTGAATTGTAAGCCTGTGGAGAGAGCACTGTTTTGAAAGTGCGAGTTCGATCCATAAGAGATGTATCATTTGATTTCTTTTATCCTGCCTTGTAATCCGGCGTAGGATTCATCGTGCGTGAAAGTGAATGAATTATGAAAATAGGAAAGTTTTCGATGAAATCTCTGATTGATTCCTGCGCACATAGGCGGATCAGCGAGCATCCGGCTGCTGACACACCTCGCAGGCATTTAAAAGTTGCGACAGCGAAGTTCGAGGTAGTCGATGGGTCAAAGTCAGTGGAAATCATGAAGTGTTTGAAAGTCCCCACTCGAGGACAAAGCGTCGTCCGTCGTTGGTCCCTTTTTCAAGAGGACGGTGTCGCAGCGGTGCGAAACAACACCGGCTGATTTCGAAGCTGGTAATTAAGATAAGCTGCACTCCAAATTTCACGTCGTTTTGACCGAGAGAATTAAATCGTGTGGCCGCCGGTGCCAGTGGCTTTACGGAAACAGGCCTCTCTCTACTTTCACCCAGACGTTCGCGCGAACTCTCCATCCTCCTCCTCTCTCTTTCTCCTCGGATTATTATTATTATTCGGAATACAAATTAGTTGGCAATCTTGAGTCACCTTACATCCGCTGTAATTCTTGCTCGCTTCAATCTCCTCTCAGCAATCGGCGGTGAGTCAACCACCTGGATAAGGCAATTTGAGATCTCTGTCTTTAACCACATTGTCATAATCAATTGATCTTTATAGTGATTTTCAACTGTAATAACATGTTGACAATTTTAATTTAAAAAAACAGTGGTCATTACCCACAAAATGTCTTGTAAAAATATCTACATAAATATCTTCTTTTTCTATTAACATTGAAATATCGAATTGAATGTTTAACAATTAGGAATTTGCTTCTCTCGAATTGAGAATGGAATAGAAGCGAGTTTCCAGGCAATCAAGTGTTCTATTGGATCGACTTTACGAAAAAGGCGCTTCTTGGCTTTCCCTTGCCGATGCCGCAATAGGACACGCCAGTTTTCTGGTCCGTTTTGGCTGCTTGCCTCTCGAAGCTTGCTGGTAAACAAGTGTCAGGCAGTGCCATGGGCGAGACGAGCACTCCGCGAAATGATTTCACCGGCTCGAGAGAGTCGTGAGAGAGCTCTCGAGGCCTTCGGGATCCGTATAGGTGTAGATGCCAGACAGCGTGGCGTCGCGTCCTCGTGGCCGAGGCTTGGCGTGCCGGGCATCGTTTCCCCTGCCTCTTTCTCGGCCTCTTTGCCAGCTAGCAACTCACCAACATCGCTCTTCTCCCCAACTATAAATAACTCTATGTTGTTTTTATATAAAGTTTCAAATTTATTTCCTAATGTTTTATCTAGTAATCCATTTCAGAATCGTATAAAGGGAATTATATGATATAAATATAGTATTCCTGTTTAGAAATTAATTAGATTTATTGGTTCCTTTGTATTTCCTTTTAGTTTCTCGTGTAAATGTTTTGTTAAAGAGAAGTATGATCGAGACAAAGTATTTGTTATTGACGCTTTGCACTTTCGACCCTGGGAATTGATACTCTATCAAGTATAGTATTATATTTCGTTAGATTGTCTCTTCTCGCAGTGAAAGGCTCTCCCATAGCGAATGGTATTCGAGCAATCAATAATAACGCCCGATTATCAGAGCCATGTATCAGACACTGGCCATCACGCTCCATCACTTTCCAGCAACTTCCGAGTGTGAAATGTCAAGTGAAATAGCTGGCAAATGAGCAACGTTGCGTTCTCTTCGTGTTTGAAGTGCGCCCGCCGTGCTTCTCCGCCCGGCTTTCGAAGCCGTTCAAGGTAATGATTCATCGGTGATTGCGTCAGTGACTTGTTCAAACTTGTAGCGCGTCAAAGTTTGACGTGCTGCTTGTACTTCGCCTATCGCGACCACCTCTTTCTCCCCGCTTAATTATACACTCTTGAAAGCGGGATATGCCGAGGAGAAAGAAATCCTTGCAGTAACTTCAGAGAGAATAAGCTTGGAAAAACATAGGAGAGATCTTGCATTCCTCGATAATAGGAATGAGAACTATCTGGCATTAGCTGGTAATAGGAGAAAGAGAGCAAAGAACGAGAAGCAGTAAGTTGGAATTAGCGAAGTCATTCGAAGGAGATATCGGAAAGTTTGCATATCAGAATCTTGGGTGACAAGTCGACGGCATAGTGAACGAGGAGCCGCTTATGGTAGTTGAGACAGTTAAGGTAAAAGCTCTCGATATTTATGAGGAGCGAAGGAGAGTCGGTGCCCGGTTTGTAGGCGTTAAAGCGAGCATGGTGAGCAGAGCCGCTTGAATGATTGGATTCGGTCGGGCGTCGATCCCACCGTCAGATGGAGATCTCGTAAATGAGGATTTACCGGGCGCCGGAAGGGGAACTATGATCGACGCGCATCGTGCGCTCATTAGCGGGCCAGAATCGAGCGGAGTAGTAATGAGCTGGCGCGCGAAAGAATGAAGTAAATGGGTCGTGACGGTGGACGCCCGCGTAGCTACGCTCGCCACTCCGATCCGTCCCGGTACGTGCACTTTGATCGAAATAATAGATCGAACCAGCTGCCTTGGGCAACTCGGCTAAAGCCTGCTTCACCCATACGCAATCGCAGGATCATAAGTTTCGACCGGCACTTTGTTAGCATCGACTAATTCGACGTGCTCGCCTTATAATAAAGCCAGACAGCAATTTCTCATTGGATTTATTGGAGCAATCATTTCTCTTTCAACTTTAAAATATACCAGCGACGATGTTCTTTTTTCATATAAAAAGATGACATTCTTGAATTTCATTCAGAAATAAATTCCGCATCGTTCGGGGAGTCTCGGAATCTCGGCTCAAGGTGGACGATCGATTAAAGCAAGCTTTTTTCCGTGCGATCGAGCGTTGTTAATCGGTGGAGATCGACGCCAAGGTCTACTTCCTACCGCGTACTCGCTCCGGAGGAGGAGAATATTCATCTTTGTTAAAGGTGGCCCGCGAGTTCTCATTAGACGCGAAATGGTGCCGGTGGTAAGAAGGGGTCTCCGACGAGGACGACGACGACGACGACGACGACGACAACGACGATGGTGGCCACGATTATTAATGATGCGATTCCGCCGATGACGCTCGGACTATTTTCAGAGAAACCCTCGTAGCAAGCATCGTGCGAGAGAAAGAGGAGACGGTGGCTTCGAAAAAGGCAACGGCCATCGAGAATGAGGGAAGTTGCTTTAATTGCAGCAGCGTTCCGCTCGAGGCTTCCCAGTGTGTCTTATTGGAAAATGGCCGATACGTGCGTGCTGATAGTAGTTAGCAGTTAGCAGTCATTAAGTCTCCGCGTGCGGCGGAAAGTAGGTGAGGCCTGAATGCCTGCTTGGTTGCTTGCTTGCCTGCCTGTCGCGTTTCCATTGGAAAACGAATATGGCAACTTGAGAAGTACACGCATCTGCGTCCTTCGGGCACCGCGGAATTCGCCTTCTGGAAAAGACTATCTTACCATCTACTCGTTCTCGGTACCTCGATACCTTGGACTCTCTATATCCTGCCAACCATTTTTCTCCACTTTCCAAACTAAGCTTGTAAGGCTGCCCTGCTTAACTCTTTCGAGTCTAAGTCCACCGACCGATGATCCAAATCAGTTTTAGATCGCGCGCGAGGGTTGCGCGTTTGCTGTCGCAGCCTGTCGGCCCATTCTCGCACTCCTACGTCAGATATTTTAATATAGCGGCTTGCATATCGCGTGGCGAGCCCGATGCATGCTTGCATAACACACATCCGCTCCATTCTCCAGCTGGCCGATGCAGGAGTGGGCAGAAAAAAGCGGGCGGAGCACACACTCTGTCGGCGGGAGTGAAGCGCGCTCCTTTGCGAAATAGACCGGAAATCGACGTCGATCACACACCCGCCTCGCACGACGACACACAGCCTCAGCAAAGAGCCAATCTCATTATAGGAAAATGCCGGTGTCCAAAGGATAGACATTGTCTAGCAAGAGGAAATTCGACGCGGAGGCGAATTTCCTGTACCATGATAACACACACGACGCGCACTCAACGAAGCTTTTAGCGAAGCTTTTATCGAAGGTCCTTTCAACGCATGGAATGTAAAGGAGATTTTTCAAGGCACAATACTAGATCATTCCACGATTGCGTGTGCTCGTGGAACTCCGCGGAATGTCGATCTCCTCCACTTGTTTCTCTGACGCAAGCCATTGCCTCGAGCTACAATTCCATTCTGCTCAGACCGTTCTCTTAGCCTGCGAATCCCCTCGCAAAAAGAACGAGCACGTCTTTTCCTGCTCTTATTCTCCGTTACCCTCGTCGAGTCTGCTTTAGCAAGTGCAGTATTTCGATTTCTAGGTTTTCCAATGCTACCAGAGGGATTTAGGACAAAGATGCTGTGGAATAGCAGTCCGTGGGTCCAAAATGCGAGAGAGAAAGAAAGAGAGAGGGGAGAAGATAGGAGGTCGCGTGAAAACCCGATGCGGGAGGGTGCCAGCGATCGATTTACTGTGCCCGCTTCTTTTTAACGAGCGGGTGCGCCGATCTGGGTCATCGCACCGTCTTTCGTGGCCACTCTAAATTTGGCGTTGGCTCTCGACGCACGCTCTCGCCAAGCGGCAGCCTCCGCACCCGCCAGCCACTCTATCCATCTCCTTTTTCTACCGTCGTTTCATCTTATACTACTTATTCATCCGCTCATTATACGTCAATTATTCTATCCCATCCTTTTATCATTATTAACATCTGCCAATAGCAAAATCCTGCAAAGTTCGGTTCCTTGTTTTATAGTAATTAGAAAGGGAATTGCTGATGGAAGTTAAGGCCCTTCTCCACGATGCGAGTAAAAGTCCGTGCAGCAAGCGTCTCGCTTGTACAAATGCACTTATTTAAGGCCCTTTTTATTGTGGTTGCCCACACAAATTAGAAGACGTCGAAAGATATGTCTTATTCTTCTCGAATAAGACGCGATTTTTGACCGACTGACTAGCTCACCTGCTCACATAATTAGAGCGACCTCTCTTCACACAAATTCATTATTTTTTTCTCATATCATGTTACCTGTGAACTTAAGTATATTTCTACAATACCACATTCATAGAAACTTCTAAATATCTGAATGAAATACAAATTCATTCAATAACCCATATAAAAAACGAAGTGGGCGGGTGTCGCAAACCGCAGACCGGGAGTTTGTTCAACCTGCCAAAACGGAAGTGGCGTACACGCAGCGTGGGGCGACACGGCCGGTTGCCGGCGCGGAAATAAGCGAGCGGGCGCGCGCGCGTGTACGTACGGGAAATGGTTGTAACGGCTGAGTGCGAAGGCAGCGGAACGGAAATGCGGACACTTGAGTATCAGTGTAGGTGAGTTGTGTACGTATGTAGTACGTGAGTACGTGGCGATAGTCCGTCCTGTGAATCCTGGATCCCCCGCACATTCGATATGCCAGCCTGGCCTTGAGCAGAGACCCGCTGGCTGCTTGCCGCAACAGACCTTACATACGAAACACACGGCCACTGTTACATGCGGGTGTAGTCTAACATACGAATTAAGTGTTTTTTAACTGGACTAGAAAGGATGCGAACGCATTGGGAAACGGGGAAACTCCTTCTGTTTGTTCAATACCTTGCGTAACCTGGCTTGGCAATCCTGTGCGAAAACGAGAGGCTACTAATAATTATAGTAAATATACGAAATCGTTACTCATGTGAATTTGAATGAAATAATTAATTTTTTTAATGGAAATGCATGTTTTACCATCATAGACATGCATTGAGAGTGGGGGAGCACCATAGAACCCCGTATGAACACCATACAATTTTTTGATTTTGAATGCGTTGGGACTGAAGACTGGGAGTAAAGTCTTCCTAAAGTGCTTAACATAATTGGAGTTGGTTAGGTGGTAATTTTTTTTCGAGCACAGCGAGCCCACCGCAACTCTTGATTGGTTAGGTCTGAAATACAGGAGTATTAAATAAACTCTACCGGAAGGAAGAAAAATCATTGATTTGATGGTGTTTTTATGGTGTTTCGATGATGTTCCCCCATATAAGTAGCGATTCCGTATATTTACCCAACTTTCATATGAATTTCATGGGGTTCCTATGGAGTTTTATGATCTTCCCCCAATGTGAGTAACTCTCTTTGTTGGTAATTAATGCATTTCATGCAATAGAAATACAAAATTTCTCCTTTTTCACAGAAGGAACACTTCTGCATATTTATCCCTTCTCATTGTTTAAGATATTCACGCTTAAATAATATTAGTTTTGCGGAACCCTAATTCGCGATAGTTCGAGAAAAGGGTACCCGATCTTCGCAGTAAGATACCAAAGTCTCTTGATTAATGAAACCCCAAAGAAATAGAAGTATGATGCAAGAAGGTAGAACCCGAATCATTCAGAACTTTGTTTTTCTTTGGCACGTGAGTGCGAGTTTTCCCAAGGCAAACAATATCGAAGGATAACAGAGGAAAAAATGGTTGGATGGTGAGTGCGCGCTTCCTGGATGACTTTCTGGCAGTAGCGATGGAAATCGTGCGAAGGTACGACGCTCGAGGTGAAACCAGGTCCATTGTCATGTGCGCTGAGGATCACATAAGGTCGCACACTCTCCCCGCTGTGCGGTGGATGGTGTGTGGCTGAGCACTGTCCTACGTGGATGTAACAAAGGCGTCAAGTTTCGTAACGAGGGACAACGACGTTCTCAT
Source organism: Ectemnius lituratus (assembly GCA_910593735.2). NCBI lineage: Eukaryota > Metazoa > Arthropoda > Insecta > Hymenoptera > Crabronidae > Ectemnius > Ectemnius lituratus. The sequence continues at coordinate 4,068,321 of OU343044.1, read as the reverse complement.
TGTTAGAAAATGAGTCGTCTTACCTGCAACCTCGATGTCGTTTTCACTGCGCCCGCCGCACCGCGCCGCGCCGCGCCGCGCCGCGCCGCTCTCTTCCTTCTCCCAGCTTCTCAATCGGTGAATACATATTATGGACGGCTGTGTACCATTCAAACACGTATCTTCAACGATCGAGAACCATGGATGCTCGGCGTTTGACTGTCCTCTTGCTAATGAGCGGCGGAATGCGGGCGGCAACTGGCACTGCAATCGACAAGATTAATCGAGAGGGCACCAAACCGTCCGATCCGATTTCGAGGAATGTTGCCGACAATTTGCGTGGGATTCGCTTAATTAGGAATATGTCAAAGTCTAGTAGCCACTCGAGTGGGACGTTTAATTCAAGTTGAAAGGAGTTGGAGCATGTCGCAACGGTGATTGCTCAGTTCGGCAGGCATTGATTATCGAGGACGATGGAAAATCGAGAATTATTCGAGCTCTTCCTTTAGATTAGAAGTCAACGAAGCTGTGAAGCAGATACTCGTGAGTCTCGCTCTCCTCTCTTCCGGCGGGCCGCAATCCACCAGTAAAAGCCGCTTCGAGCAGCGGGAGCACGAAACACTTTCTACAATTAATTACGGTGCAGGATGGTGTTCCCGATGGTGGTCCTTAATTTGTCGCAACATCATGCACAAATTGATTATCAGACCGCGCTTTGCTCCCCGGCGGCCACTAAACGGCCGCTCGGGCGTCGTTAATCTCATGAAACGTTTCCACGCTGCCAAACTCCGGCTACGTGACTCACGTTCTCTCTTTCTCTCGAAGCGCGTCATTAACCCGTCCGATGACGCCAGCGAGGACCGATGTAGCGCAGTTGAGAAAAAGTGCGTAATCGGTTAGGAAATCATCCGGATTACGCGTGTAATCCAAAATTTATTAGTGAAGGTCGAGCACGAACCAAGCAGATTTAATGAACCCGATTAAAAGTCAACACGCGTGAAAACATGTAATTAGTCGGAATACTGAAAGATACAGCATGAATTTTTCTTGGTAATGTATTTGATACAGTCCATTAAAATGTTATGGTGTTTTTAAATGGTTTGATATGACTGTTATAGGCTGGAGGCGATGACTCAGACGAGGACACCCAGTGCGCCCTCAGTGAGAACTGGACCTTCGAGAAGAAGACAAGACGATGGTCGAGGGTGTGCGATGTGACGCAAGCAAACGTGGAAAGATTACAAGCGATCGCTGGTCAGAATCCACAGTCGGAAGAGGAATCAATGGAGGATCGATTGGAGGCTGAAGAAGCCGAAGACACAATGCTTGATAGTCTAAGATACAGCAGTTTGCCACCTGGCACGCTACCGGACGAGATAAGTCCGAGATTCCGAAGGACAGGATCAGAGAGGTTGCGCGATGGAGCAAAGGCATTCCTAAGACGAGTCGAGTCTCTGAAATCACGTCGACGGAAGCGTCAGAATCGCGAGGGTGTCGTGATCAGCGGTCCACAGATCCTCGACGTGATGTCAATGCAACAGAAGATGAAAGAGCTGAATTGCGTGGACGTATCACCGACTGGACCAGCACCGATCTCCTTCAACGATCTTCTCTCTGGCTCGCCAATCCTCGCACCAGGCTCACCAGTCACATTGCCCGCCTCACCTTACCACCTTCCGCCCTCACCCCTGACAAATGCACCAAGCCCTTTCGGAGACGATTCCTCGAGTTACTGCTCGGACGGCTCACAGGGTGGTGGACCGACGCCTACGCCAACGCGCACTAAGATGAATCGAGCTCGTCGCTTCTTGCACCGAGGACGAGAGGACCAAGGTGCTCTCAGTGATTCCGAATGCCAGCCTACCAGCTGGAGGCACAGGTACTTCAGAGATGCGAACAGTAATCACGCCAAGGTCCTCGAGTACGTGGCAGCACATCCTCAGAGTCCGAAAGACTCACCTACCAAGACTGCTCCGATTAACAGCCGCGGTGGTAGTCTTAACCTGGGCAAAGAGTCGAAGAGGTACCGGGACAAGTTAACGCAGAGTCAGGATAGGTACAAGGAGGACAAGGTGGCCGCTCTGAAGCGCGAAGAGAAGATTCACAAGAGCTTGAGGCAGCGCGATGACTCGTACAGAGAAGGGAAGCCGCTCGCCAAGGATGTCACGGTCTACAGAGAGAAGTCGAGATCCAGAAGCTCCGAACTAGCCGGCAGTCAGGAGAGCAGTTCCACCGTGGCTAGTCGAGATTCTGATCAAGAAGAAGATTCTCCGAGACACAAGGGCACGGTGGTCAGGTGGCACAGCTTCCAGCGGGGATCTTTGTATCCCGAACCGCTGGACCCGCTTTGCCCCCGTGCGATGGCCTCCATGTCCTGTGGACAGCTACTTGTACTGAGGAAATTAGCTTTACTCAAGCTTACCGCCTGCATGGAACGATACTGTCCGACCCATCGCACAGGCTGGAATTGGGAACTGCCGAAATTCATTCGAAAGATCAAGACTCCTGACTATAAGGATAAGACAGTGTTTGGCGTGCCGTTGCTCCTGTCTTTGCAAAGGACGGGCCAAGCCCTGCCCAAGTGCATACAGATAGCACTGAGGTGGCTGCGGGCCAATGCCCTCGATCAAGTCGGCATCTTCAGAAAAAGCGGGGTCCGCTCGAGGATTCAGAAATTAAAGGTCATGACGGAAACTCAAGGAGATAACATCAACTTCGACGGGCAGCAAGCCTTTGATGTAGCCGATCTCGTGAAGCAGTACTTCCGAGAACTACCGGAGGCACTGCTGACGAATAAACTGTCCGAGACTTTCATCGCGATTTTCCAACGTAAGCCTCTCTTTCAATCTTACAGTCTGCTATAACGGGCTCGTTAAAATCCCCCCATTGGTAGATATTGCACTCTCACTCCTCGTAGCTAGCTCGCACTTCTACGCCCGTTCGCATAAGTCTCGTAGTCTGAATTAGTCAGTGGGGATTTTATTGTTGGCGCATACACACATAGGCGCGCCGGGAGTAGCTCTAGTCGTAATGTAGCGGGCACGGAATGCGAAGTAGGTAGGAGGCGAGAGTCGTAAGGCGGCTGAAGCATTTACGATTTATTCTTGGCGTGGTAGATGTACCTGTTGAGCTTCGGCCGGACGCGGTGCAGTGCGTTCTGCTGCTGCTGCCGGACGAGCATCGGGAGGCGTTGGAAACCCTGCTCGACTTCTTACACCACGTCGCCAGCAATGCCCCGTACAACCAAATGACAGCCTCGAACCTGGCGGTGTGCCTGGCACCGAGCCTGTTCCACTTCAACCACAGCAACACGAACGTGACCAACAGGTCGAGCAGCGTATCGCCACGTAGGAGAAAGACCGTGGGCATTCCTGATCAGCGGGAACTGTCGGAAAACAAAGCCGCTCACGACTGTCTTCTGTATCTGGTCAAGATGCATCGTGAATTATTCATGGTGGGTATAAATCGGGGCCCGCCGCGAAACCCCTACGTCTCCTCCACAGCTCGCCCAGGACGAACGTTCGCGTTCGCGCGCGCCAGAGAGCGAGCGCGTCATTCGCCCTGGCGAGCAAGCGAACTGTCGATTGCGATCGTCTCTGGGACCTGGGATAGTCTCCGGGACATCGCCGACACGCGTTCTCACGAGGCTGAACGGCCAGGCATATCATGCTTCTTTTATTTCTTACCCCTCAGGTCTCGTCGGATATGTTGACGCAGTGTCATTTCAATTACATGGAAGAGAGCGTCCCGGTCGCCTTGGAGGAGCTTGGATCCGAGCTGAAACAAGACTGGAGGGGATATCTATACGCCTGCACCACGGCCTTGCTCAAAGAGGCGCGTGAAAAGTGAGTGTGCCTTCACGGTCTCGTGCCTTCCACATTTTCCGAAGATATCGCATCTTCATTACCTTGTCTTCTTCGTATCTTCCTTCTGAAACGAAAGATATTCTCAGTTCCATTACACATACTCTTATCTTTGGATCGCTCTTCTTCCATTTGGGATTTCCATGCAGTTAGTCAGGAATCGATTACTCTTATCTCAACAGAAGTCGTGGCTGGGTCACTGTGAACAACCCTGCCGATACTACTGTCGAGATGGCGTATAAGAAGGTCGGCGACGGACATCCTCTCAGATTGTGGCGCGTCTCTACGGAAGTCGAAGCACCACCGAACGAACTGATGCATCGCGTGCTACGCGAGAGGCACATCTGGGACCCGCAGCTCCTCAAGTACAGACTTGTCACGAAGTTAGATAGCAACGTGGAAGTCTTTCAGTATGCTACTGGGAACATGAGTCCTCTGCCTGCCAGGGATTACTGTGTGCTCCGGTAAGAATACGATTTATTATGCTCTTTCAACTAGGATCTCCGTGATTCTTGGAGACAGTGCACTCGTAATGTCTGAATTACTAGTCGCTACGAGCTAAAGACACGTTGCCTAACTTGTGTCCACAGAACCTGGCGGAACGATCTTCCGAAAGGGGCTTGCGTCATCGTCGAAACGTCCGTCGAACATCCGGATGCCCCCGTTATGCTTGGCGGAACTCGTGGCATTGTTTTGGCCTCCCGCTATCTCATCGAACCCTGCGGTAGCGGCAAATCGAGGATCATGCATCTATCTAGGGTGGACACAAAGTCAGTAATCATCTCCTTATGTATTGATTCTATTTTTCAATCAGGAAGAATTGATTTATAATTCTGCCTTGGTTCCACCCTGCTGTTACAGAGGTCGCACTCCTGAATGGTACAACAAAAGCTACGGGCATATCGCCGCCCTGCACTTGAGCAAAATTCGGGCCTCGTTCAAGCACATGACCGATGGCCCTGAGAGCAAAGTCTGAGAGGGGGCCACCGTGCAGCGCTCTCCGTTGCACGGTCCATATACATTGCTTCAAGAACCAGACGAGCAGCATCAGGAGCTGAGAGTCCTCCGGGAGCTCAAGCATGTCGAGCCTACCATTCACGAGGAGTAAGACACACCTCATTACGTCCAGTACCTTGGTATAGGGTAAAAGAGATCGATCATCTTGCCATTCGTGTAGCATTGTCTTGTTGATCGTGTCGATCGAGGTCGCGTGAGGTGCTATCACGCTCACGAGATGAAGTCAATGTTTAGCGTTGCAGATCATCATGCTGCTAACTAGGTGTGCCGTTAGAGCTTCGTTAAGACCAACCACAATTTTATCGTTGTTACGACTCTCTGGAAGGAGAGACTTTTATCAAGTTTATTATATCCAAAGATCTTGCCGTCCATCCGTCGCGCACGTCGTGAGGCAGGACTCAAGGAAATCCAGGGAGACTCCGCGCAGACGATAGGCGTACAAAAACCATACGTGTTTCGTGTCGTTGTAGAGTGACGCGTTATTTTTGCAGTGTCTATAATCCAATGTTATCTTGTTGTTCGGAGTCTTGAAGGGCCGGCGGACTGATCCCGGCTCGGTGATAATTGAATTGGTAGGGCGCAATCTCAGACTACTTCGGATATTTCGCATCCCCCGATCGAGTGTTCCGCGTGGACGATGTGTCGCCTCGGGAATGAATCTCGGGGTTAATCTTATTCAGTCGATCGGCCAAGTCGAGCTGCGGTGAAGAGGAGGATTCTTTTTGATCTTCGCCGCTTAACGGGTAGCAAGGATCCCGAATACTTCTCGTCGTGCAATCTTAATGCCGCCGACGCCGCCGTCGGCATCCCACAAAGCGAGTCGCACGCAAATAAATGTACGATTTGACACTCAAGTCCTCATCCCATCTCCTTGATCCCCCTTTTATCCGGATCCCCGAACCCTGCATCCCGTGTTTTGTACATTTCTTTCGGACCAAATGCCAATTTTTCTATTGTATCATCTCAATCGTCATATCGAAACGCGGATATGTGTATAGTATTTCCATGGAATGGTTGACTGCGTATCTATATTATCGGGCGTCCGCGAGCGTGCCCGTCCGCATGTATTTATGAATGTGAGCGAGACTGACAGGTATTCGGACGTACCGCCAGGGTGTCTGTGGTATTCTAAGTATTCTCTCGTAGTGTCTTACGTAGACGATCCATTTAAGTCCGATTAATCGAGCAATGCGAAGGGATTGTGAATAAATGTATAAGTTCTCCGGATCAGTCTCGGTTAGCAGCTGACCAGGGAGAAGTGTTAATTAAGCAGAGTCGTTGCCGTTCGTGTCGATGTTTAAAAGCGTTGAAATTCTCATAGAGTCTATCGTTAATAGCTGATATATGTCGTGTAATTGCCCTCCTCGTATGGGGGAGATACGAGCACTGTTTGTTAGATGAAGTGATGCATGTGTACCTAACAAATTACATATTGGGACCACATTCGTTTGGAGCCCAAACACGGGACACACTTAATATACACACGCGCGCACTCACACACACATACACATACACGCATACAAAGCATACGAGAAACAGACACGAAGACACCTCATCGAATCGAGTTATTAAGTGTATTTTAACATAATACTAGTCACTCACGTTAGTTGATGCTGTTGAGCGTACGGGCGGAAGATATACTGTATAGATTTTTATTCGTACATGGAGAAAGTGTCGCGCCGAGAATATTTAATGAATTATTGTAATAAAAATGATTATTGACATGGAATAATTATATACAGAATCTATATATATATATATATATATACACACACACACACACCATATATATATGATATTTTTGTGTCCAAAAAAACGCCAGTAAGAACACGACGATGAAAGAGAGCGTGTCTCACCGTATACATATATATGTGGAACGACGCATGACCGTCTTTATTCTTATAATACGTGTTTCACTAGAATGTGTACATATGTATATTGTACGATATTGGAGCGCAATTATATACTCATTAAGTGAAAGAAATAATAAATCGTTATTCTTGTTACCCTCCTCGAACGGTAAGTAATCGATGTTCGCTGTGCTTACAGATCAGCATCGCTCGCGGCGAATTCAGCTTTGTTTAGTCGATGCTAAGCGTTGCCTAGGATATCGAGCCGGCATTAGTCCAGGCACATGTATCGAAGTAACGTGCTGGCTTCGTGATTAGACTTCAGAGTAGACGGTCACACGGAAAAACATCGCTAGAAAAGTAATTCTATCCGAGAAATCGTAGATTAACATTTATTTGAGAAGAAACGTACCATTCGAATCTTAGAAGATAGTTTTCGAAGGCTCGAGAAGTACAAAACCTCTACGTTTTAATAGTACTGTCAAATACGATCGTGACAAAGTTTGCTTTCGAAGTCTGGCAGTTCATGCATCAACAAATCGTGGCGTGACTGGAGGTACAAGAAGTTTGTTCTACTTTCGAGAAATTTAAAAGAAATGGTGCGGCTTCACGTTAAGAAGGGCGACGAGAACCAGTTCCTGTACGACACGAGCGTGGAAGCTCGAGTCGACGAAGCAGCCTACCAGATCACACTGATCTATAATGGTCGTTTGAAAGTCTCAAGAATATGCTACGGTAATAATCACATTCGATCAATTTGAAAGTTCAAGTTTCGGGTAGTAGTCTCGAAGAAATGGAGGCTGCGTGCTATCCGCGGTATCGGTTTCCATAGCCACCAAAGTGCATTTAAAGAGAAGGGTATATTCTGAGTCCACCCGAGGCGATAGAGACTTCTGCACGAAACACATCGGACAGGCCTTTATCCTCACTGCTTTCTTTGCGCACTCGGCCTCGCCCGGGCGAAGAAAAAAAACCGGAGGGAATTTCGTTCCTCCTGCACTTACGCAAGCATGGAGTGCCAAGTGGCGAGGAGAGGAGGAGCGACGCGATAGCGGAGTGCAGCAGCGTGTAAGTCACGGTGCCCCCATCGAGATAGAATTCGCGAGCCACTTTCACCCATTACCAAAGATCGACGCGCCGGCGTCGGTCCAACACACGGCGATCTTAAACGCGAGAAATCCATTAGCGATTATCTGGCGGGCCCGCGTCTCTGTAATAAGCGCGCGTAATGACCGGGCGACCTATCGGCTTTATGAAGTCATTCGTCCCGTTATTAATCCTTCCCGTAAGCCACAATAATTACACGACTTCACTCGCTGATGTCCTTTTGATGGTTTACCGAAAAAAACCTGTAGAGATTGAGGAACTCGCAAAACATGGGCCGATGTTGCCGCCAGAGATTATGGGCCTTACAGATGAACAAGTGGAGGAGTTAAAGCTGAAAGACGAGTGGGCTGATAAGTGTCAACCAATGGGTGGCTGGACATTTAATAAGGATGTCATCGGTAAGACATGCTTCGAAAGGAAGTCGTAATTCTCCCTCAAACACGTGGTACCTCAATACGAACATTTCAGGTCGTAGAAATGGTCGTCAACCAAGTGAGAAGATGCAGGAGATCCTGTTGAAGACTATCGAGGATGCCAGGAACATGATTTCGAAAGTAAAACTTGAAACTTGTCACTATAAAATCCGAACTCCTTTTTAATTTCCCGTTTACATACGAATTTATCCTCATATTCCTAGAAACTAGTGGATCAGGATAAAGTAGTTACTCAGAGAGTAGTTCAGGAAGCTTTGGATATCCTGAGGGGTGCAGTTACCATCGTATATCCAATGGGTCTTCCACCTCACGATGTGATACGCCAGGAGTTCGAGAACACCGAGGATCTCAGTGGCACTCAAGCTTCTCTGGAAGTAAGATCATCGCTTTAAATCATCATACAGATATTTCTCTGACACTTTTTAAATCGCGTCAGGTGATCGATGTGCAACTGGCACAACTCTGGTTCTCTGGTAAAGAGATGCTGTCTGGTAAGTTGCTGAAGGACTACGTGGGTAAGAACGAGAAGACGAAGATTATCGTGAAACTGCAGAAGAGAGGATCCGGACGACCAGCGCGGGAACCTTTGATGACCGAGGACGACCGGAAGCAGCTGATGTTACACGCTTACAGACGACAAGAGCAACTGAAGGTAAGCGCTCGTTCCTATCAACCATCTGTTTCTTATGATCGATCGAAGCTACTGTAGCTTCAAAGGTTAACTTACCCAACTGTGGTAAACTTTCATCGACTGTTGAACAACTTGCAAACTAATTTAACGAACTAATTGCGAACTAATAAACAGGGGAATTTGTATAACATTTATTATTTATGGAAACAAGTACTCCTGACGCTTGATTGGTTCTTGTTTAATCATGTATTGATTAAATTATTCATTCTGTGATGCTCGCGTAGAATAAGCTATGAACTTTGCGTGTTTCTGATGGACGTAGACGGGTGTTAAAGGAGCTTAACTGATTGCACTTAAGGTGTTTCGGAAATGGATCACTGGTTAATTCTCGATCGCCCGGGTGTTTCCGATGCACTTGTCCGAGGAAGTCTTATAACGCGTGGACTATTTGTAATGTCGTCTTTTATTTATACTTACCCGTCTGCAGTCAGAATACGGTTCTAATGATCGATACAGGGTAAAGGGTAGTGATAAATCAAGAGGACAGTTGGTCGTGAATAATTAAAGTTTATTACAAAAGACACATACAACTTGCAATGTTTCGTACATTTACAGATAGATATATCGTATAGATTCATATACCATTACAAATATCTTTCCACGATAAAGCTGTACGACATAAATATAGGTTCATTTATACAGATACCGTAGAGAGTTCTCGCGCATCGGTATCGGTCCTTTTATATTTTACAAAAGATTGATCAACCCTTTCGCTACGTGCGTCGAGCCAGTTTGATATCTTCTATTAATATATATTGGTGGAATTGAGATCGAGTTAGGCTTGTTTCTTTGGTGCGTCGAGATCAGCGAACACAGTAGCGAGAGAGTTAAGAGTTCGAAGACACTTTGATACCGGCACGGGCGCAAACGGAAGAAGGCACATAGAACGTGGTTTGGATCCCCGAAGAAACGCTCGCCCGTAATTCCACTTTAGCTCGATATTTTGTACGAGAAAGAAAGGTCGCTGAAAATCCAGTTCACATTTATACGCGGTAAATGTATCAGAAATTTCGTAGGATTTAGAGCTCGATTTGATTGTTCCGCTGAGATCGATCGAAGGAAAGGGATTTGGTCCATTCTCCGACGTATCTCGAATTCGACAGAATTTTATACGTGGAATACGTAAAGCTCAGTCACCAATAAACTTGTTTGTTCCCCTCGAAACGACGTATCGTAAAACCCGAAAATAATTCAATGTACACGTATTTCTTATACTATTGCAATATACGCCTGTTTTTAGGCTTTCGTGCTTTCGTTTCTGTGTGAGAGAAACGTTGCAAAAACTTGTCGACTGTTTGTGGATTTAATAAAATACGTTCGTGTCGTCTCGATTTGTCGGGCCTCTGGCGGCCAGATACGTCGGGGGCAAACGCAAATTAAAGCTATCTGTCGTCGTGGATCAGTGTAACTCGTCCAGGGTGACGAGAGTTCGAGAATAACACACGAGATATAGTAGGCGTACTTTTTACATAGGCAGTTTCTGCACTTGGCCCAAAACACCAGCCGCACTTACATTTAGAACCCTTTAGCGAGTGGACACCAAGGCATAGACATCATCGTTTAAAGTTTAAGCACGCCCTTTGCGAGCACGACGATCTCTCCCATTATCTTCAGTCTCCTAAGAATTCTCTGGGAATAGAAATGATCGAGCTCGCGAGAGGTAATAAGCGTTCGTTGATCGAAACCCGAGGATCAATGAAAGTGACACCGATCATTCGCTGATACTCTACAATTACAACTGACGATTAACTCAATCTACTTTGTACATCAAAAGCTTCCTCGCTCCTTTTCTTCCAATATTAACGTGCTTTTTTGCCGAGTGCATTGAACAGGCGGTAGCTCTTTGGGAGAATCGACTTTGCTTTCTGGCACGTTTCTCCCTCGACCATTCTATAGCCAACCAGGCGGCCTAGTAATTCATAGAAAGCTCGCGGCCAATATTAATTTCATTAAAGTAAGTACCTCACCGTGGTCGGGGCTGACGTGTCGCACGACACCCGAGCATTTCTCGAGCCCCCATATCGCTAGCACGATGTTGTTCCCACGAGTTAGAGCTATCGCATAAACTCTAGCCAATTACATCAATTACAAATTCATGAAATACAATTTACCACGACTCAATCTGGAATATTCAGGATTTGGAGAATATTTCTTTGCAAAAGGCATCTCCAATAATCGAGATAAAGTAATTAAAGGATTCGGAGAGAGTCGAATTCTTGATTAAATTGTGTGGTCCAGGCAATCGTGTACTCACTCAGAATCGGCGAGAAAAAATCATGATTACTGTGCCTCGGAAACGAGCTTTCCTCAGAAGGAATCCTCAGCCTCGTCGGTGTCGATGAGCGGCAGCCTTTCGTATCCGAGCATGGCGTTGGCGCCGGCAGGCTTAAACTGCTAGAGCGCCATGCTCTTGATCTCATTTTCATTGGTATGCCCCTGTGGTGACGAAGGCGTCGCTTCCACCAGGTCTTCGTTCTCTGCCTCGCTTTCTTGCTGGTCCACGCAATAACGACATCGCATCTTCGCGTCATCTCCTACCTGGACCGAACGCGTGATAATCACAAGGCTCGTCAGACTCACCACAAATAAACCCGATGGTACGATGATCGCGATTAATAATTCGGTTTTGGTCTTGCTCAGGTCGAAACGCGCCACCACGAAGAAGGAATTGTTCTGCAACACGATTAAAAAATTGATAAATATATAGGAGAGAGATTCTCTTGAGTTTCAATTACCCTGATAATTATAAATTGCATATGAATTTCGTAATTAATTTTAATTATGCACGAATGTTTTCTAGCACTTTGCTAATAGTAATTTAATTTAAAGAGTAATAAGTTGTAGTTACGCTTGTTGCAAAAATATTCTAACGATGTTTTTCAATACTTATTTAAACGAAATTGATAAGGAAATTCACCAGAAAAACATCTTTCGGCAAAGTATTAAGAAGCGTCAAAACACTCGGATTAGGAAATCTACCCATAAAATTTAAGTGCGACCATTCGAGTACAAAGAGATCACATCTGCACTGAGGTAAATGTGTCTAGCACAACGAGGAATCAAAAGAAAGTCATCGGGGTCGAGCCAGGTAATAAAATTTTATGAGCAGTGAGGTATATACCATATGTGATCCGTAATCGAGAGTGGCAAACCAGACATATCAGGCCTATGGCAAATCCTTATGACTCATTACGGACAAACGAAAACGTAACAGCTATTATTTCAATCATTATCAGAGCATTCTAAATGAATTTATTTCGCTCCATTTCAATACGTAATTTGGAATAATATTCAAACATTATCGTGATCGAAATATTATTATCTCCTACCTTCCTTTATAATAGTGTTAAGTAATTAATTATTTGCTACTGAATTCAGAGACATGTTATACTTTTTAAAGACATATTATTAGTTATTTAATATCCATTGTTTTTTCACTGCAAGAAATAAACGAAACAATGCTACAAATTTATGTTATAAAGATATTGGTAGGATATATATTATGTTTAGTGTGTATTGTAAGGGAATAGAAAGGGGGAAAGCATTATTTGACACAGCCATTAGCTTTTTCCCCTATCATTAAGTTCATTGGGTGGCGTAACGAAAAACTTCCTCCGCCCTCCAGTATTAGTTGGCAACTTCGCCGCGTCATAATGTTAACATACGTTTTGAGTCATCATCGATTCATTTGGAATACCGGAAACAAGTGTGAAATATCGTTGTGTATGCAAGACAAAAAATTTGCTGTGGACAACTTGTTACTACTCCATTGGTGTTGTTGAATTCTCAATTCCATTAGGATCGATTTTGCGAGCGATCGTATTTCTACTACAATTGCTATTTCCGGCTGATTAAAGCGCCGAATCATTCCGGTTACTTTTAGCACCGAATTAATCAAAAAGGTGACCGCTGATTGACGGGAATTTATTGTTCGCAGAAGGGTGGCACGTGTGACTAGCGCACGTCTCGCCCTGCTAATTTCCTTTCTACACGCGGCCAGCATTTTAATGATGGTTCGTGAGTTTTACAATATTCACGAGCCGCCGGAGGATATGTGGGCGTTGCGAAGCACGAGGAACACCATTAAAATGTAATGATACTGCATTAAATTGCTCGCATCCGGCATACGCGCGCTGATATTGATCAGATAGTCTTGAACATGCGAGCCGTGGGAGGATTCAACGAAATATCTTTGAATCCCTTTCCATTATTACAGGTTGCATTGCAAACATTAAATAATTAAAAGATTAACACTATCAGATTTTTGCGGAATTTCTTATAGATTTTCAAACTAGAGATTAAAGAGCGAAGGGTAAATGAGATTATCTTGAACAATCTAACGTAAATTTATGTACCTTTCACGGCTTGCATTAAGAAGAATCTACGAAGCTTTGATAGAGATTGCTCTTCTTGAAATCAGTATAAGTAGATTTCTAGAAATGCAGTTACTGTCGATAGAAGCAACTCTCTCACGGTTTCAGTTTGATTTTAGAGCTCCTTTTGGCATTTACGAAATCCTAGTATTATTGGGCAATTAGATTCAGTCGAGTTCGCTCCCGGAAATGCAGCTCTTGGGTTAATGGTGCGAAGGCGCTCCAGAGAAAGAATTGTTTTCTGTCCGAGAGGAGTGCAGTAGTTGAAAGGAAAAGTACTTGAGTGGTGGAGTTAAAGTGAGTGAAAAGATTTCCACTTTCTTCGAGATTATCTTTGAGAGTAACTCGATATTCTTTTAATACTTTTCTCCTTTGCGCGCAAATTATAAGACTTATAATTCAGATAGATTGACTTACAATTAAGTGCCATACACGTGTAAATGCGTGTACATAAAAACAATAGAACATTTCTTATCATTTGCTCAGTCATAAAAACACACAGTGTGAATATTCTAACTAACAAAATAATCAGCTACCGATAATTTTACTTGTGCGGAAACCAAAAGATTCTAAGTATTGAGTTCATCTTTTTAATCATGCCGGTGCAGTGTTCCATAAAAATAGATAGTAAAGATTCCAACTCACAAAATAATCAACTACCAATAGTTTATCGTTTACTGAACTTGTTATAGTGGCATTACCTTGTTATAATAGCAGGGATATCTGCTTTGTGCGGTCTGATTATCGCCATCTCGGCCGTGAGTCGCTAGAAACTCCTTGCACTCGCCCTTGAGAGTGTTGACGCATCCCTCTAGATTGATGTAGAGTCTCGAGGTGTTATAGATCGTGAGTGTACGCTGCGCCGGCACGTACTCATTCTCCGGATCCACGGGATACTTGAGACTTCGCTCGTAGATGTCGAGGAAGCTCGTGAAGTTAATGTGCGGCTCCGGGACAGATATATTTCGCAGCAGAGTCCCATTTAAGCAGTCCTCCGTCCTGTGAAACGAGAATCACGTGGCCCTCATATCTTCTTCTCTAATATTCTCAACTCGTATTCAGCAGCTACATTTCAGTTCACAAGACGAAAAAGTCAACGATAGGTTAATTATGCTAGAAATGTCTTTTCGTATTCGAAGTAGTTTTCCTTAGTAAATGTCTGCCATCCGCGAAACGAGAGATATTTAGTAAGAATAAATAAGATGGGAATTAGTTTGAACTTGTTCGCTCATTTTTGCGTTATCTATTTTCAAAGTCCGTTCGCTTGTTAAAAAAATATTTTCACGCTTTTTGAAATGTGAGAGGTTTTATATCGATCGTATTATTTATGCAAAATTTATGCGAGGTCGAACAAAAATATGGTATATATGCAACGTATTGAGAACATCTTGCTTTCAAAAATCAGTCCGAAATAAAGTAACTTATTTCGTACTGTTGTATTTTCGATTCCGGATCATAGCTTTAATCAGACTGGGCGAATAAATGCAATTACTCGTGCAACTGAGGGGTAGCTCTTATTTACTCCATCGAGTCTGCTTTCCCTTTCTCGGGATTGGAGCGACCAATTTAGCAGGAACGATCTGAACAATCAAAGTACCGGTTTTACGAGCGGAACCACTATATGCTCTCTCGTCGGGCTTTATTATCACGGAGTTTCGGCCGAGTTCCAACTTGCTAGTCGGATCTTCGGCAATCGGAGGTCCGAGTTACTCGGGCATCGATCTTACGACCTCTTTGCCGTAACGCGACTTCCGCACGCGCGTGTGCTTCGCGGAGAATGAAATGCGTGGTGGAATAAAGCATTGCCGTTGGAATGTAGCCAGGCTGGCGGGAGACTTGAGGGGATGAAAGGCTTCGAATAGATAAAAGTGAAACGAAAGAATGGGAAAGTGGCGGGCAAGCATGGAGGGAAAGGCGAAGACAGACGTTAGAGGGTTGAATCGAACGGAGAGCGCGGGATCAATGGTTGCCATGGAAATGCCACCCTTATCTCGAGACCTTCGCCAAGAGAGACTCGCCAGCGGAAGTGTCATGCCGCTCTTTGATAAGGAAGTAATTGATCCACAGCAAGAGTTAACGTGCCACTTAGAACGCCACTCTCCAATCTCCAAACATATTTCGTATTTCTTTGGTTTATCCTCTTCGAGGATCAAGTTAGTTTATCACTCATTCTTTTTTACTTGTTATTCTAGAAGTCGAGAGCGATTGAACGATGCGGTGAATATCTATCCTGATTAGAAGTGATTGAAACGCGCATGAGAAATGATAGATCTCGGTTGAAATAGCATCCATGTAAATTCATTCCGGCATAGTGAAAACAAACGCGCTTTTCTTGCTGACATATTGATCTCCGATTCTTAACAAGCCTTTTCCCTTCTGTCTGCGCGCTACGTACTTCCGATTCGACGATGTGACAGCGAGTAATTCTATTGTCCAATGAACGCCTGCTCGATTCCCGCTACGAAAAACTCGAGCGTATCCACCATTCGCGTTTCGACCTGGATACACATTCTCCATGTAAGAGTTCATGCAGCCGCGCGGTATTTCACTCGATAAAATACCCGGTATGTTCGAGAGATTTGATTTAATTGATAGCGGAACTCGGCCAGCAGCAGCTGCTGCTGCTGCTGCTGCTGCTGCTGCTGCTGCTGCTGCTGCTGCTGCTTTCGAGAACAATTGAGTACAAAATGATTAAATGGAAACGGGATCCCCGAACGTTCTCTATAAAACGTACCAGATTTTCCAGTACTAAAAACTCGAAAACAATCGATACTCTTTCCAGTCGTAACTTTTTATGAAATTGCAAGTTTTCCATTGAAAGTATAAAATCACTTTTAACTATCGCAGAGATTCTAAATCCTTCCAATAATATGTTTCAGGAGTCTTGCATTTTCATGAAAGATAATATTCCGCAAGAACGACAGCTTTTATTATGAATTAAAGTGGCCTCTTCCGGGTGAAGTAGAGCGAGTTTCGCGGCGGAGAACGCGGCTGGGGGGATGAAACATGAAGAGGGTTAGGAGTTGGGAGAGAGAGAAAAAAGAGGAAGGAGAGGGTGAGATGGCTTGAGAGAACACACGTGTCGTCGCAGTAGGAGACGTTGACCCCAGCGGGGGTAATAGCTTGCCGAACCCCTTCCACGTGGCAGACTCGGATCCATTAAACGAGTGAAACAGGTACGGGAAAACGCGGCTTACGTATGACTGACAACCTGTCACTTAATAATTGCTATACCAATAAAACTTTCGCTTGTTGCGACAGCAAGTTTAGTGAACGCACCCGCACAAGCTGATTCACTTGCCGTTCGATCACCGCTGTCGAATATACCCTAATATCGAATAATTATACATTATTAAACATTTTAATTATACACGAATCTTTCTCTGCATGATATGTGTTACACAGTATTATATTCTGTGTACAATGCACGTAATATAATATGTGTAAGTCAAATAAAAACGGACAATACTGATATTCCTATTTTACATATATATAATGTCTATAATAATACAGTAGATTATTTTACGAGAGAATATTTTACTATACTGTATTATATTATGCATATATGATATGCACAGAGAAGTTGTAAAACGTTCGTGTTTAATTAAAATTACTAAATCATCATGATTCATAGGGATCTGAATCAGTCTGTACAGGCTTTCATATTATCTCAGTTAGTTTATAATTCAGTAGTAGTTCAATAAGAGACTGATTCTCGTTGTATTTTGTTCCCTATCGGAAAACCGTCGTACCTGATAATAGTTTTGTCCCTGACGACCGCTAGGCAGCTGGCGATAATGGTACCATTTTGCTCGTCCCAGATTGTCACGGGCTCGGTGAGTCTCGTGCCGAGCAAGTTACCATTAGCCTTGTTTAAAGCCAATCCCGATTCGCACCTCGCAGCGATTACGTTGTCATCTTGCATGAGAAACACGTTGGCGCCAGCTGTGATGATTTTCGGACAATATCGGTCGCAACTGAAAGGACTCTTGATCTTGGTACACCGTGAATTATTACAGCTGAAGAAACCATTAAGTTTCATGTTGTCTTTCTCGCTGTCGATGTAACTGCCATCGGCTTTGTAATGACAGAGCATGAACTCGCTCATGTTGGCGCAGTGACCCTTGCTACAATTGAACACCCCAGAAAGCATGCTACACTCGCTGCCGTTGTTGCAGTTGTACTTCTTCAGGACCGCCGTGTTCACCTGCGTATGTAATGTCACCGCGATTCAAGTTAGCACGGACTTTGGGTAGTTGTTACGTAGATGTGTTTTTCCAAGAATTTTATCAAAATCAGAGGACATATGTTTATAAGTCATTTTATATATCTGTTTCAAACTTGAGATAATCACAATGGCATAATTTCAGCGGAAAACTACCCATGAGTAGAAAAGAGTGATATAAACGTTTACAAAGACAATAAAAAATATTCTCTGTTTGGTAGTAGGACTATTTTATATAAACTTTCATGTGTAGTGCACAAAAAGTCTAATGTCGTTTGGCTCATATTATTTGTGCATCTCTGTATAAACCGTACTATAAACTTTTTGATGCTACTGTCTCGAGAAAATCACTTTAAAATCAGAGGAGGAATCAGCAGTTTTAAATGGGTTTTGAACGAAGAAAAATCGTTTCATTCCGCGTTGCCCGAAATACAATCAGCGCTCGTATATAATCAGAGCGCGATTAATTTCAATTAGTCGAAGTAACAGCGGCGCTCGACCGTAACTCGGCGAGGGTTAGCATTTAACCAGATTAAAGCCGAGCACTATAAAGGTGCTGGTGAATGGAATAATTAACGAGGATTTAGAAATAAGATCGTGATTGTTTTTCCAATAATGTAGAAACTCTTTCTCGTTAGAATACCTTTTCTTCCGGTAAATTTAATTACTCCAAGATCGGAGTAAGGTCGATTAATGATTAGCAGGATGACGAAGTGGCGACGCGCCTAAACAATCATATCCACAAGACACACCCTTACTAGCGCTAATTTGTATTCGGAAGTCCAACCCACATTTGCGCCAGTGAGAGAGTAGACATCGGGGCCGAGGATCTGCGAGGAGCTATTTTAAGTTCCTCTACGATTTCTCAAACCCTTTGAATCGTTCGTGGCAAAGAACTGTATGTAGGTCGAACGTGTTGCACACCAACCGACGGACATTTGTATTATTCAAAGGTTTTCCTGCGTAATTAACTAGCTGTCGATGGGAAGCCGATCACTTTAGAATTTGACGCCAGGCAATACTCGACTGCCAATGGAGAATACGAGTGCGTAATTGCTTTCCTGTAAATTTCCAGGAAATTACATAGCCACAGAGTGCTAGTGGAAATTTTCTTTAGCGTTAGAAATGGTTGCTAGCTTTATCAAGGTGAAATTAAAATTCGGCCAGACTTCTTTTTATTCTCTAGTTTGATACAAAGCTCGTCCTCGCCGCGAGGGTGTTGGTTCGTACTCAAAGCCTTCGAATTACTTTACTGAAAATTAAGTTGATCGATCGGCGGCCGGGTGCGGCAATAGACAGAGAAGAGAGAAGAGAGAAGAGAGAAGAGAAATTGAGCGATGCGATCGAGTGCTGAGTGCAGGTCTTCGCGAAATAATTCGAGAGCAAGCACATAGCGATATTGAAGCACAGAGCAGCACCAGCTGTCTCCATTAGCCAGTAGGAACCGAGAGCTTTGCCAGGATCCAGCACACTTGCTAAAATCAATTTCCACCTGTCGCTATACCACAAACTTCACAAGGGATTTCTGTGTTCGGGTGGAATTCATAATTGAAAGGATCAGTTGGTCGGAAAAGTTGGAATCCTGATTAAATGAACCGCAGACGTCTCCGCGTCGCCATGAAATGTGAGAGCTCGAACGTAAAAGCAGGACTTAATTGGCAGAGAACAGTAGCTCGCTATAGTTTCTACCGGCTTCCCTCTCTATTTCTCTCTCTCTCTCTCTCTCTCTCTCTCTCTCTCTGTCTCTCTCTCTCTCTCTCTCTCTCTTCCTCTTCATCCGGGCTTTTATCCCAGTATAATGTGTAATTTCAGTTCAAAGCGAAGAGCGCGGCAGCTAACACTGTTTTCCCTGTGTGCGCGCTCAAAAGCTTCTTGCATGTCTTTTTTTCCGCGGCAACCTTTCTACAGGCTTGCCTTGATACATGGAATCCCGGTGTAATAAGTACTGTTAATAAAGTTTTTTCCGTGTTCGAGGAACATTAGTTTCAAGTCTCTCTTTGACAGCGATGAAATAAATCCTCGTACTTTCTGTTCATAATTTGTACTTGTTGTTGAACGCAAAAATTGATTAAATTCGTATACTTTGATTTGTTACATATGAAAGTATCATGTGTAAATATACCTGTACAATTTAAATCGAGTGTTCTTTCCGGGACTTATTTATTATATTTCTTAAATATCCGTTTTAATACTAAAATTAATAATCTACCATTCACACTTGCTGTCTGTATAGCAACACGTACAAATGTTTCTGGTTTTAATCGAAAGGATATTCGTAGACATAGACAGTCAATAGACTTCAAACTTTATGAATGCTTACTTAAAACTCTCTTTTATATGCTAAACTAGTACAGCACTTTAATTTGGATTTGGATTAGATTTATTAAATAGAATGTGAACAAGACTTTCAGACAAGTTAGGGAGAAAGTTGACAAATCGTTCTTTAGTTAAGCACATTGTGCCTCGATTACAATAGCTATGTTTTATCTCGAAATATTATACCGAGTATAAAGATATAGTATAACGCGGCCCATCAATTCTCAATCGGGAAAGCTTGGCTCGAAATGTCAGAATTGGTAGCCTCTTGCCATTTCCGACCACAAGTGATACCCATTTCAAGCGTGTCATTTCATCCTTCAATTTCACAAGAACCAAGCTTGCGGTGCTTTTGACGCACTATCTATTAAATTGAGAACCACCTCCACGAAATTCCGTTCTTCAGCTCAGCCGGATATATAAAAGGGCGAGGGTGTATCGCGTGGGAAGAGTCGAAGCATGAAACGTACCTGTGGGCAGGCTATAGTGTTGAAAGCCGTGCAATTTTCGAAAACGACGTCAGTACCATTTCTACGGACGATCGAGTGAATCTGAGGGCAGAAGCCGGTAGTTTTGGTCAAGCACCATTCGCCACAGCTCGCCCAGCCGCAGTTATTGACCAGGGTGGCGTTAATGGTTTGGCACATCACTGGATCGGGATCGATGCCCGCGTGAAAGGCTCTGGAAAAGTCATTGAGCAAATCGCTGTTACTGACAAGCCATAGCATTCCATCCTCTGGCAACCCTCGATCAGTTTCATCCCCTAAAAATCGGTCGACCACAATTTCAGTGGTTCTGAAGAACCTTTAAAAGCTAGAGTGGTGTGGTTAGATTTTTGAGGATTGCGTGAAATAAATAGTGTTCTGACACAGTTTGGATTGTCTTTATTTTTTCAAGCCTCTAATTAGCGATGCGAATTCGTGATAGGCGAGGAAAGTCGGCCGCGCGGTATCTTAATTAAGATCGGCATGGTGCAATTAATCGGTGGTGGGTGTCGTCACTCACCTGTGGGAGGGCATGTAAATGGCGACGCTAAGGTAGACCAAGGCCACACAGCTGATGACGATGGTGAACTGACAGAAGCAAATGCTCCCGCATATCCTGCGATCCTGTTCCGGTATCAACCTCTGTTTATGCTTGCGCCCCATCTCGCGTCCAATTTCACCCTTGCTATTTCTACCCTTTCTTTGCCCCCTACGAACTCTCGATGATTAATTCTCCAGCGAAGACTTATCTCGGAAGCTTTCAGGCCGTCACGTTTCTTCGCCCGATCATTTGCCTCTCTGCTTCGCCGACATGAAAGAAACATCGATCCGATTCTATTAAGAGTCAGTTTGAGACACGGGAACGACGCATTCACAGGCGATCAGTCATTTGTACTCATTTTATCTCGCAAAGAGACTTTGCTTTTATTATTCTTAATGACTTGCATGTCCAAGTGAATCGTACGATTCCACCACTCGTTCTCCGGATTATCTCGAGATAGAGAGATCGATTCTCTTTAAAGTTCACCGTGGCTTGGTCGACGGGGAAACTTTACCATTGATTAAATCATTACGACTCTTGCAAGGAAAGGTCGCTGCGAATATAGTTCTCATTCCGATTGCATAGAGACCATGAACCTTCCGATTCAAGTACGTGGAGTCATTCAAATCTAAAGTGCAAAGTATTTCTAATTCGGTGAATGAAAGTTGACAAGTTCTTTTAAGTACTTTTAAGTACTTCTTCTAGAGATGTGTCGATTAGAATAAAATCGATTCAGG
Source organism: Ectemnius lituratus (assembly GCA_910593735.2). Classification (NCBI taxonomy): domain Eukaryota; kingdom Metazoa; phylum Arthropoda; class Insecta; order Hymenoptera; family Crabronidae; genus Ectemnius; species Ectemnius lituratus. The sequence goes on along the minus strand of OU343044.1, from coordinate 4,046,703 downwards.
CTGTACTAAGAATATTCTACTCACGGTCGCCTATTTACTGACATTACGCAGTCATACACTGTCCCTTCTTGGAAGCCCGAGTCACAATAGCAATATATCACTTATCCTCGAGGGAGCAACCACTCACTAATTCCAGATCGAGTCCACTGGATTCTAAATGAGTATAAGTTCCGTTTTAATGACACGGCGAATCGATTTAGATTTTTCCCTCAGATAGCCTGCTGTTCCTCCATTGGCATAATTATTGGATTATTTTTAAGCTCGCTTGACTCTGCCTTTTTCATCGCCCTATCCAACCGGCACGTGCACGATCCTAATGCACTTAAGGCAATTATCTAAGTTTTAAGTTCGTTAGGCGCGTGAAGGAACGTGGTAAACAGGCGCGTTGGTGAGGATAATGTGGAATTAGATATTCCTAATCGTATTAGTACGAAAGGGCGATCACAGCTACGGTAAGACGAAGCCTATTAACATAAATATATCTTTTGTTGTGTAGAATTTAATAATACTATCTACAGAATTTCGTATTTAAACCTAATAAAACGATATCATTTTCCATATTATTATGATAAAAATTACGTTATGAATTTGTAAAATGATTATAATACAAACTAAAGTCTCGAACGTTTATATTAGAATGTTCTGTAGTTTGTAGTAGTGCACGTGCTCGCGATTGAAAGCGCTTTACCCTACCAATCGTGTAAACAGCTATTACCCTAAATGTCAGAGGTATTTTCGCGTCGAATATATTCTCTCGAGCAACTATCATTTCGATATTCAATTCTAACTCACCCGACCGACTATCGCACGCCAAAGTCCCATATAAGAGGAAGTTAGACATCAGTCATAGTTCCGGCGAGAGTTGTACCAGGCACTCTTAAAGCCGAACTCAGTTTCGAGCGACAGTGAAGAGTCCTCGATGACGACAGTATCTCAAAGGTCGAGAGTTCAACACTAGGATTCACAGCACCGTCGAGTTCAAAGTTCAAAGACCACGTTTCGTTGAGGAAATGTAGCCGAAAGATTGCGCGATCAGAATATGAGATGTCATATGAAAAGTAGAATCAGTCGAATCTGTCGTTTCTCAGTAGAAAAGGAATCCTATGTAGCAGCTCTCTCATTTCCATCCATGTTGCCCGTGCGAATGGCATAGCTCTTGCGATATTCTTCCCTTTTTCTCGTCGCTCACCAAACTGATAGGAGGGAAAGCTTCCCGGCGATGAGGAGGGAAACTCGAGGCACCCACGCAGCCCCGACGACTGTTTGAAAACAAGGCTTGCCCGTTAGACGCGTTCCCCTCAGCCTGTCTCCGCTCGAGTTTGCGCTCTCCGTGCTCGCATCCCCTTTATGGGGTCTCTCGTTTCCACCCCCTATGGTAGAATCGCGCCGAGCGCTCCAACCTTCCGCGGACACTAACGCCAACTACTCCCCTTCCACCTACACTCTCATCCACCCACCAGCGATTTTTCGATGCCCAATCTATCATAGCGATAATGGCTCGCTCCCCCTTTTTTCTCTCACAATGCAATGGCAGCCATGCTAGTACACAATACAACATCGCCGATATTTGACATATATCCATTTTATCAGTTATAGTATTCCAAGAACTTATCTTTTCTATTAAGTTCTTGGCTGTTTTTAATATCGCGGCTCTAATAAGATGTAGGAAAGGTCACGGGGGTGCCAACAGGGGTGGGACCCGTCCGACGACCGATCGAAGAATCTGCCCGACGTTTCTACGATAGTGTGAGGCGAAGCGGACTCCCAAGGGTAAAAATAGTAGGCGGTGTGTGCCCTAGCGTTGCGTGTGTGTGTGCTTTATGCGCTCTCTTCTGCCACAAACAATTCGCCTAAGCAAACACATTGCCGACAGTCTCGCCCGTTGGCAGTAATACGCCAAGGCAAACAAGTGTAATGTCAGACTCGAGTGTAATGTGGTGTCGACTTTGCGTGCTCTCGAATAGACTTACATTTAATACGACCGTTTTATTAGTCTTCTTTATAGCAGACTTTTCTATTAAGTTTTAACTAGCGCACCGATACTTTCCAACTAACTTTACAAGCCAGTTTCCACATATTTTCTTAACTCTAACCAATGAAAGACATCGAGTTTACTGGGACGCTCGAGTCTCTGCTAGATTTTGTAAAAGGTATTCGCTCCAACTCGATGAAGCAGGGCATGGTAACTAGTTTAGGTTCTCCAATTTCCACGGGATGCACGTCAAGGCAAATTCTACCTGGCATGCCGTTGAGTGGTAGTCCGTAACAGTAGAGAAAGAGCGGCGGACAAAACGTAGTTGTACGAAATTGCCGGCAACTTGTTACAATTTAATTCACCGCTTTTCGCTAGAATACACCTGGCAAATATTGTCTCGTTTCCACAAGTAAAATACAAAGTTTCGTGCTGTAATTCTATTTGCTATCAATATTAGAGTGTTGGGTACAGAAACGTGTGCTTATTAAATAAACACAGCCGCAACACATTCGTATTTATTTAATATATTTTCCTCGATGAAAAAAAATTAGCGAGAGCAACACTCCCCTCTCTCTGTCCAGTTCGGCCGCTCATGGCCGACTGAACCAGTTAATCCTTTCGCGCCTGACCTAGGCCAAATTCCAGTCAAGGACGAGCGTCGGATCGCGCGCACCAATGACACGCATGGTACCAGTGGTGGGAAAAACTGGAGTCTGTGCTGAAAGCAGGTACTTTTCTCCCACTGCTACAGTTGGTGCGCACTCTCCAAACGCGCTTATTTTATATTGCTGCCCTCTTCACTTTCTCCACTGATCTTCTCTTGTGTCAAATTACCGACTGAATATTTACTTTACCGACCATCTTCTTCTATTCTTCAATATGCTGTAATTTTGCCTCTCAAAGTTGGAATGGTTTTTTGGGATAGCTCATTGTATTCAGAAAAATAAATTAAGCCGTGTTTAATTCATAAGTTATGCCTGCGAACTGTAATTTTTTTGAAAATAGAGAATGAAATTTCTATAGCAGGCGAAAACTGGTATATATAGTTATTACTAGTTGGCGCGAAACTCTGCCGAATGTCCTGATTACTTTGATTATTGAAAATGTATTTCTTATAGAATATTTATTGTTTTGTAATTGATATATCATCTCATGCATAGAGCTTTCTTAAAGATCAGGGTTATGGGTGCACAAACTATAGACGAGTTACTATATATATATATACATATATATATACATATATATATATATATATATTCATATATATTTTTTTAAACGAAATCGTACAATCTCTTATTTACAAGATTCCGCTTTGATCGCAACGCGAGCACGGTTTCATATACACGTCAATGTTATGTACAATATCTTCGAGACTTAGTAGATAGACTCGCTGGTACGAAGCAAAGGTGTCCCCGTCCGCACGGGGGACGGGACACGATATATCTCAATCTCTCGAGTGGAGAGCGAAAAAGGAAGCCTCTCGAGAGATATGACGATGGAGCGTGTCGCGCGCGTTATCGCAAGCTCCGCTTGCTCGAGAAGTAGAGTGAAAAAACCGGGGGGAAACAGGGGCAAGCTGGGAAACATCGGACAGAAGAAGAAGTAGAAGTAGAAGACGAAGAATTAGAAGAAGAAGAAGAAGAAGAAGAAGAAGAAGAAGAAGAAGAAGAAGAAGCTCGGGCCGAAAAAAGAAGGGAATGTCAGTGAAGCTGACAAGAGTGACTAGAGAGAGAAGCTATTGGAGATAAAAGGAATCGGCAGGGAGAGGAGTGACGACTCTAAAAAGAGTTTTACGAGTGAAACGGATTAAGATGAGTGTACAGAGAGTAGTATCGTTAGAGCGGCACTCGGCTAGTCTAGGTGCAGGTACCATTATAATAGTAATTAACATGCGATAATACAGCGTATCAATAGGTATCGCACGCCGTTTCGATTAAACGTGCATCGCATCGCCCTCTAATCTCTAACCGTGATGATTCTCTCTCATCCCTACAAGCGCCCCGTACTTTACCCTTTGCCAAGATAACTCCTCCTATAATTCCATGGTGCTTGTCTTCATTATACAATCGATAAACATTTGCCAGACAATTATAGCACGTTTGATTCTCGGGCGAGAGTAGTTGGACTAGCGAGACAAAGTATCGTCGGTTTTAGAGCTTGAAACGACGACTTTGATGATTGGTAATTCGTAGCTCACACTTTGATTATAGTAGACTAGCGCATCTCGCTTGAAATAGAGTGGATTATTTGTTGGTGCTCTTTCCAAGGGTTTTCTCGACTCTCGAGCCTCTTGAGCAAAGGTTTCCCGCGCAGCAGGAAGGAGAGCGGAGTACGGTTCGACGCGTGTGCTTCTCTAGAGATTGGTTAGACCGGCGCGTGCTCGCGAGAAGCTTGCGAGCCGGGAACGGAAATCGATTAGCAAGCTTTCAGTGGGGAATGAGTGCCGGAACGTAGGTTTCACTTGGAAGTCAACAGGATTTCTCCGGGACTTCATGGAATACCTCGAACATGGCTCAGTAAGGGATTCACAACCATTCTAGATGTTAAGGGCAGCGACTTGGTCCACGTAAGCTTCGAGACGAGTTCGAATTTCTTAAACTTATACTAGAAAGCCTAATTTTAAATCGAACAGGCATTATTGAAACTCCAAGTAATCTAGTGTTATAGAGAGATTTTTCGATCCGAATAAATCTGAAAATTCTATTTGCCAAGTTAGATAAGCATTGCCGGTAATGCATTGTCGGAGTATCAGCTCGTCTCGTGGCGCGTGGACCTTGAGACGCTCGTCTCCCGAGAAACACAACTGAAAACCGAATACCTAGAGCTATCAACTACATATGCGCGACGCGTGCTTGCGTGTACAGGCGCTTCCGCGGCGTTATTAATTATCATATTTGATACATCTTTAACTAGAACACCACGACGCCCACGACTGGCGCCCGCGTAAAAAATTCGTAACAATGTTTTATATCGAGTTTTCGTCGGTACTCGGTAATACTCTCCGGCGAGAGACTTATTGGCTAGACTTAATCTACGATTCTTGGTGCGAAGACAAAACCTCGGTGCGATCGTGTCGATTTCCCCCTATCAAAGAGTTTCCTCAAAAACGCTGTCCAATTTATTTTCCAGTTCTCCAGGAATAATCGCTCGAAAGATACATTTCTCGCTTGAATAGATCATAGAGCAGACGTAGGCTTGTTTTTATTGAATTTGGACAGAAATGGAGGGCATCACTGACAATGAGAGACAAAGTTAATTGAGAAACGACACGATCCTCCTCGTGACACGAGCCGCGCAAAGTATTGTTCTCCTTCGGACCTTTACTCGATCCGAGAGCTCCAACGATGCAAAACTCTTGTTTCCTTCGTTTCGACGATTGGCGACTCGAAGCAGCAGGCGAACATGACTCGCTGACAATATTATGTTCGCGAATACGCTCGAATCGAGAGCAAATCGAGATTAACTCGGTTATGGCAAAAACGGGCAGCTGCAGTTGGCGCGCGCGCGCCGCATTCGACGGCAATGTTGTGTTTTCTTACCCTTAAAAGTGTTATATCACGTAGTAGGAAGGCGCACCTGATATTGCGGTCATAACTCCCGGAACCTCTCGTCGCTTGAAATACTGGTAGATGATCGGGACTGAGCTTTTTCCTTTCGCTCGCATTCCTTCTCGACAGATAAACCGGCCTACTTTACCTTGTAAATTCACGATCTTCCGTGGCACGAGTGGCCGCCGATCCCTTGGCAGAATCTCGCGTGTAAAAATCATTCGATGTCAGATTGCTCGAGTCTGGTATGACTCGATTACTTGAATTTCCTTGAGACTCGGGGTTTTAACAATCGTGCGAAATTTATTGTTAAGTCCAATGAGAATGGCAAGCCTAATAGTCGTAAGCGGATCATAAAGTAGAGCGGAGAAGTAGTTGCTAAAACGGCGCAATTCCCTCGCCGACGCCAATGTAGCGAAAGCAGTCGTCAGTTGAGGCGAGTTCGAGATCGGCGTGATAGATTGAGATTGGTAAGATCATTGTCGAGTGCTCCTACTAGATTGGCTACTTGCTCGCTCATCCCGGAGGATCGCTCAGATTTATAATGTAAAGTATGGCTGGACTTTCAGTAGTTTCGTCGGCGTCACTCCCGCGCTGGGGGGTGAGCCCTTGGTAGCAGTCAGAATTCCTCCTGGTCCTCGTGGAAATCGTCCTCCTCCAGGATACTGAAACCACCAGCCACCAAGTCTCACTGAGACACGGAAACCTCTCTCTCCGATCGAGCGAGTGCGTGCAATTTTGCCTGGATGACTTCGCAATTCTTCTTCGAACACAATTCGAGTTCAAATTGTAACTCGATCAATTCGAGTAACTTTAGACCATTTTTCTCAACCGTCATCAAAGTCATCAAGGCACGTACTTTTGTCGTTGTGGAAGATAGTTTCTACTACCCATGATGGGTCCTGCATACATACACGTTACTTACTCTTCCTTCGTGGCGTATTTGCCAATGAGAGTGCGACTCGGCCCGCCACAGGCATTACCCACAGGTGGACAGTACCAGTAACACAGCACACCGAGAGACACTGCGAACAGCACAATCGGCACTATCAGCGCCAATACCAAGTGCCTCAAATTTTCGTCCCAAGAATACCTGAAAGAAACATTCGACATTAATATTACATAATCTATTTCACTACTAAATGTACGTTCATGTACTGCGAGTACTAAATAAACTTTGTCAGTATTAACAAACTCATCTTTACAGGAAGTATAATTTCGAGTAACGGAACGTTAATACTCAAAGTACATAAATGAAGGGATTCTAAAATATACAATTGCGAAAAATATTCACCTTGCAACAACGGTCTCCGGATAAGTCCTACTATAATAGCACGGGAAAACCTTGCCCATGTTGGAATAGCCAAACTTTTTCGCAAAGTCAGAACAATTCACTCTCGGAGGATAACCACAGCCCTCCGTGTTGACAAAGAACTTGGTCTCCGTCACATCCCATGGTATCGAACCCAAAGGTTTCGCCATGAACTCTTCAAAGGTCAGTTTCGTGTAATTCACTCTGAACTGATGGCATCTGATAGCCGCGCTCGTGCATCCTGTAATTTCAAGTACGACATTATACATTCTTCAAAGAAATACATACCATCGATTCGAAGGATGCGGACCTTCCCGACAACTCGCCCAGGAACAGTTCTTTAATCCTTCGGCGTACACATGGTCAGTGGTGACACATGCAACAGCGTGCGGGGAGAAATCGGCTAGGATAGTTGATATCGCTGGTTCGACGACGAAAGGGATGAGAAAGAGGAAGCCGAATACAGCGAGTATAGCAGTGGTGCCTAAGCACAAGGACGTATAGAACTTGGCTTTCTCTACCAGAGCTGCAACATCGACACCTCTCTTGCTGGTTGAATCGACGTCCTCCTCCTGGGCGTCCACAACCACCGTCGACTCGTCGGTATCAATGATTGCTTGATTATAAGGGTCCCAAGGACCCTTTCCTTTTCCTTGGTGAAAGTCTTCTCTTCTCTCCTCCGACGAAGGCCACCTGTGCAGTGGCCAGTCGATGCTCAATCCTCCCCTCGTTATGGTAATTAAAGCTTCCTGCTAGCAGGACTTAAAGCTGTGCTTGCGCGTAAGAGTGGTTTAACTCGAGATCGCTGAAAGTGGCGTCGTCGACTTGTCACACTCAACGTCTCTCGAGTGAACTAGTCGCACTTTTCTCGCGATCTAGGCCACTGCGAATAATCGACCCGTACCTTTTCTCTCCGACAATCGATTCGTTAAAGTATCTCTGTACTGTGAGCTTTTTTGGATGCTGTATGTATCTCCCACAGAAAGTATCCCGGATGGATGGATTAGTCTGGCGCGCGCGCCGTGTCTCTGACGGAGGCTTTTGAAATTAGTTCAAATAGAGTAGTAGGCCTGAGCTAAGATCGGTGCAGAAGTCGAGTTTGATCGAGCATCTACCAGCAAGGCACGTTCCTCGATTCTTAAAGCGTTCGTCGACATACGAGAGATTGCATGCGAGTACGTGCTTAAGTCTGATACGTAGATCTATGTAACATTCCTATCTAGTGTCACGGCGAATCAATCAGAAGGGGGACACTTAAAAGCTACGGACGAGTCTGCCACATGTGTCTTATTTCTGTATATATATATGTGTGTGTGTGTGTATGTGTGTTTGTGTGTGTATGTGTGTACGTGTTAATTTCTGTTTACAAGTTAAAAGACGCCGAAATCCTCGTGCGAAACTTCTTCCTTCTCTCGAGTTTCATTCACTTGTCGTTTCCTGTCTTTCTCGTGCTGCCTGGAAAATCTCGCGTCTCATCCAGAAGTATCATCGATTTCAAATCGATCTTGACTGTTCAATTTCGACATATATATATATATATATATATCTTCTCCTTCTCGAATTGGCGAACGAGAGGAGGCGAGAGCTAGATAGCACTCGATGTTCTCTTCCCCTTCTTGAGACAGACTTGTCTCCCAATCGCAAGCGATTCTCACTTTGCATGCAGTGCTGCCGAGCGAAAAGCACGTACTCTCCCGAGAAGTATTAACTGTGTATTATGTGGTTTGTGCAAGGCAGTGCGAGTAGGAAAAATCTCCGCTTTTGGTACTCTCTCCTTTCCCTAGGTTTCTCCTCTAAAGAACCGCTTGCTCCCTTTCTTACAAACACACTCTCTCTCTCTCTCTCTCTTTCTTTCTTTCTTTCTTTCTTTCTTTCTTTCTTTCTTTCTTTCTTTCTTTCTTTCTTTCTTTCTTTCTTTCTTTCTTTCTTTCTTTCTTTCTATCCCTCCCCCCCCTCTCTCTCTCTCTCTCTCTCTCTCTCTCTCTCTCTCTCTTTCTCTTGTTCTTCTTAACTTGCTCGGGGTTTTCGAGATTTTGCAATTGCAGGAGTACGTATATGCGTTTAAAGTATGTGTGTAGAGATAAATTTTTTCTTGGTTTTGCGAGATGAGAATTTTAACCACGCGTTCCCCCCCTCCCCACACCACGTTAATGCCCGCGCAGGGAGAATATCGACTGACGAGCCGGACTCTCCTCCAGGAGGGGAATGCCTGTTAACAAAAAGCAAAGTGGATCCACGTGAGACACAATGGATATCGCTCGCCACCCACTCTCTCTCTCTCTCTCTCTCTCTCGCTCTCTCTCTCTCATTCGTTCTAATCTAAAACCATTCTCACAGTGTCTCACATTCTATAAAGCTGTCGAAAAATCTACATAGCCAAGCGATTGCTTTATGTGTGTGTGTGTGTGTGTGTGTGTGTGTGTGTGTGTGTGTATGTTTGGTAGGATTGAAGTAGTAAGGACGGCTCTCGCACGGATTTACTGACTCATCAGCATCTACTTAATTAAGAGAGGACCCTCCTCTCGAGTGTACGGTTCTCGCAAGAGATTTCTCCCGCGCGATGTCTCTTTCTCTCTAGTTTTCTCTACGATGTGTGAGTGAAGGCTTGGCTTGCTGTGTTGGACACGCAGCCGATGCTGGCGTGTGGGTGGGATTCTTACGTGACGGATCTCAGAGTGCCATGACGGAGTCTCCTCCGCCAGCATCCCCTAGGTTGCCCGCAGCGCTCTTTTGTATGGGCGCAAGAGCAGCACCGGGCGTGCCCTTGAAGCGCATCTTGGCATCGTCACCGACGACGACGGCTCTCTGGCAGAAGATGAGCGTAAGGCAGCTCACAACGAAGAGAATGCTCGGGAAGAGCAAGGCGATCAGAAACTCCTTGTAGGTACTCTCAAGATTGAAGCGCGATACCACCACATCCGTATTACTCTCCGCATAGTAGCATGGAAAACGAGCGCGCGCGTTATGATCCGAGCCGTCTTTTCCGTATTCATGGAGGAAGTCCTTGCACTCGTCTCGAAGGGTGTTGACGCAACCTTCGAGATTTATTAGAAGACGACTCTCATTGGCTATGATGAGATCTTGCTCGGGTGGAGCAACCATTCTTGTCTCATCCAAAGGCTTGGTTGCAAAAATGTTGAGGTAGGAGAGATAAGTAAAGTTGGTCAGATCTGTAAGCATGTCCTTCTCGAGAAGGGAACCATTGATGCAATCGACGGCCTCGACACCCTGCGTCGAATTAAAGATCCCGTAACACGAGGCCATCATGACGTCACCGCGATCCTCGTTCCATATCTCTCGATTGGTCGTCACATCTATCGCTCGCTCGCACTGACTCAAATAGACCTTGTCACCGCTCAGAAGGATCATATTCTTGTTCCTAGTTGGAATGTCGACGCACCTGCGGTCGCAGTTGTAAGGCGTGCGAATGCGCTCGCACGTGCCCCGATTACAGTTGAAAAGACCGTCTATGTCGATACAAGTAATCTTGCCGCGGCTACCGGAACACTTTAGTGGCGGATCTGTGTCGTGGAACATACACTCAAAGGCGTCGGTTATATTAATGCACACGCCCGAAGTGCAATTGAACGTACCGGTGAGATTGCGACACTCGTCAGCTATGCACTTGGATTTCTTCGCGTTCTCCTGATCAATACCGTAGCAAGTCTTATTGGTCGTGTTCGTACAATTGGCTAGTAGAATCGTCGAGCCATTTCGTCGAAGATTCACATGAATTTGTACGCAAGGACCTGATGTCTTTGAAAGACACCACTCCCCGCAACTGCCCCACTCGCAGTTGTCAGCATTCACCGCCCTTATGGTGGTGCACATGGCTGGTACTTCACTGATACCTGATTGAAAGGCTCGTGTGCTTGGCATGTAAATTGCCACTGTTAAATAAACCAATGCCACTGATGACAGAACCGCTGTCATCTGGCAGATACAAATCGTCCCGCATATCCTGCCGTCCTGCGGCGGAATCACCAGGTCTTCGACTGGCACTTGTTTCGGCATCCTGCCGCTTCTCTCTTCGTTCAACCGATCACCAGATGATCCCACTCTTCCTCTCACTGTTTTCGATAGTCTTCGATTTTACATACTGCTCAGACCTTGCTCCGCATCCTCGCCTCTACGTGATCCTCATCTTCTTTCTCTTTCTCGCTACTAGCACCAACTAGAAATGATGCCTTCTTTCTTCTCTGGAATGAAATCACAGTTATACTCTGATTTGCGCGAAGAGTAAATCCCACGATGTGCCCACGAATTGTTTCGATTATATACTATTTCCGATCAGATGAATCTCGAATCTTCCATATTCAGGCCATAGAATTTCCATTGGAGTTTAGCAGCTGTTGGAATATGTGTCTCAGTGGAACGCCAACGCCGGAACTGACCTTTCACTGAGCAGGATGGCTTACACCGTTGACGGCGAGTTTTTCAAGGGAATTCTCAAGTCGTACGAGCGATCCGCCACTTTGTCCGAGTGCCTCTCGATCGAGGAGCTGTCGCGTGAAGATATTTCTCACGGATTCGAGCCAATTGATGACCCTTTTTCGTGTAGGACGAGTCCACCCGCGCGTCTCCAGCCTGCGACCGCTTTTCACCTCGTGTGAGCTGCGCGGTCGCAAGCTTCCTCCGCGACTATAATCACGCGCATTGATCGATTTGATTGCGGCACATGCGCCCGCTTCAATCCCCGCATCGGCGCCGTACCCGTTGCCGCAGTTGACGTCACACTTTCCCCCACTCTCAGGCAAAGATCCAGCAGCCGAGAGTCAGGAATGATCGTCGAGAGATGGCGGGATCCACTAGATTCACAGCCACCCCCGAATTCCTCCTTGGCCGACACGAAAACCTAGCCGAACTTATTGGAATTCGATCGGTGAACTCAATGAATTCTCTTCGCTATGAAATCCGATCGATATTTGAGGTCGTAAGATTAAAGTTTCAGGGTACAGCCGAAGCCCACTGGGAAATTGTTTGGACACTAGGAGTTAGTCGCCTATAAGTGGCCTAGTAATCCGGCACTTTGCTCATAAGTCTGTCGGACAAGCGTTCCGCAAGAGCTTCCCTTGCAGTGATCGGATTATTTTACAGATCATTTTTTCCAAGTACAAACACGCTGTAAAATAAACTGTACAAATCTTCGTAATCGCGTATAACATTCAGTTTAAACATTATCGAAGAAAATCGCTCGAATAATACAAAACTATTTCTCTGACATACAACGTTTTTATTTTTTCACTCGAAATCAGTCCACCGAGAATGATTGATAACAATCAACCTCGCATTACTAGGGAATAGAGGTCGATGCAAGTTGCACGCGAGCAATGGAGTGCGCTTAGAAAAAAAGGTCGTTCGAACATGTACTATAATGTTTCAACTGGAACGTTCGTAACGTCCTTATTCCAGCAGTTTGCCTTAATCGGAGCTCAAGTGATCCTCGCAGGAATAAAAGATTCAACTTGTCTATTCCTCCAATAAAAATCCCATTTCGTAATGTTCGATCTATCAAAAATAGAACTGTCAGGAGAAAAACATTCTACTTTCGAGCGACAATTCTTTCCATAGGCGGCAGGAGTTCCACTTTCGAGTTTTCTCACGCGACAATTCCAGGTAATAGCGGCGTAAGGCCGTGGGACATAGATGCTCGTCGCAGGGGTGGAAAAAAAAGTAGAAGGGTGAGAAAGAGAGAGAGAGAGAGAGAGAGAGAGCACGCGTTAACACGTAATGTGGTTTATCGAGCGTCCTCCGCAGACTGTACGGCGCCCAAGCTTTTCGTGACACCCTTTTCCTCGAGCTCCTGCGGCGCGTAAACCGTCGGACGCGCCAGTGTAAAAATACACTTGCCTCTCGCGGTGTTTTTTCCGCGTCAGGAAACATTGAAAAGTCAGCAACAGCAGCAGCAGCAGCAGCGCCGTCGCCGGGAGCGCGCACTCAGAGTTCACGGGAATTGCCAGCGAAATTGAGGCGGCACTCATTTTCCGAGTTCATAGCCAGGGAAAAAGCCGTCTATTTTTGCCGTATGCCTCGTTTAAAAGAGGCTCGGAATAGGGTTGAACGATCGCGCGATATTTTTGCTGTGATCGAATGCGAACCGTAAAGGATAACTTAGTTTGTTATAGAAATAGTTGTGCGAATATAGTTGCAGATATTCTTGGTCGATATTAAGGGAATCGTTGACAGAAGAGATCAATGACAATAAGCTCTCGATGCGATTGCTAGGTGAAAGGAAGCACGTGGCGGAATGAAACGATCGGTTTGCAGGGTTCTATTATACGCGGATATATTCCATTAGTGAATGGCGATATCGGTCCCGATATTCCTGGCTCGACTAGAGTCATATCCTTATAGGCTCGCGTCAGCCTTTCATACTCCGTTCATGCTATTCTAGAAAGCTTCCCAGTATGTTTCGCATGGTCCACCGGCGATCGAATGCCGGATCCACCAATATAGAGCAGTATCGTCGTTGAATTATTTAAACTTGCCTGATCGATTCATGTGAAACGAGGCGAAGATGTACGCGCTAGTCCGACCGACCTCATTTCGAACATGGGGCTAAGATGTCAGACTTACATGAAAGCTTTTTGCATTTCCTTAGAAAAATTTTCTTCGAATTTTGAATATTGTCATTAAAGTTAGATTTCGAAAAGTAAACTACAGATTTCGTCAATTAGTTGATACAGCTTGATCGAAGGGCACAGGCCAATAGTAGCTTGCACTTGTACTACTTCCTAGTGATTCCATCTAATCGGGTTTCCCCATATAAAGAGATCACGATCGAACGAGCCTGACACACATAGCATTACGCGATCATGATAACGAATTGCAATAAAATTCCCTTTCACCTAAAAAGCGGAGGAAGAAAAAATCTACTTGTATTTTTAATTGAATAAAAACTAGCCGAATAATATTTATGACGAATCACGGGTAAATTACATGACCAAATGAAATTTCGAGTTCTGTAGCACCTGGGACGCGTGTTAGCTCGAGGAAATCCACGGGGTTGAATGGAGCAGGCTTTAGCATAGGCAGGTGTCCGTCAAACGTCTAGGAAGGTCCACGTGTCGGCGCTTGGAACGGCAGGTGCATCGATCGTGGAGCGATCGCCACTTCAATCGCGATGGTTAAACACCGTGGTGCAGCCACGTGCTTGGAGATTCAAGGGTGCAAAGCATTTCAAGTGGTAAAAGTGCAATGAAACGTGTTAGAAACTTTGGAGAAGGAATAGAGGTGTTGGTTGAAGGTTGCGTTTGCCGCAGGAAGCACTGTGCGTTAAAACAATAGCCTGGTAGCACTCGAAACAGTCGCCGGAAAGGTGAATTCTCGTGACAGTTGGATCAGATTGGAAGATGGTCGTGACAGGGTTGTATTAGATAACTGCAACCACCTGTCAAGGGGATTGTCACGCGTCTGTTTACACGGCTGGCAGAGCGAAGTGGTGCTGATCCGAGTGCCGAGCAGGGGAGAATAGGTGCTGTTCACTCGCGTGACGTGAAAGCTCTCGTTTTCGCTTGGCGAGGGTGCGGAAAGCCGGTGCGAGGGGTGCTTCGAAAGCGATAACGGCGAGCAGGGTGCACTCGTACGCGATGCAACGTACTCACGTGAATCGGCTGGGATTCCGGCGACTGCGAGAGAAGCCCCTGGAAAAATCCACTTTCCGCAGTCCCGCTGGCCTTCCTGGGGGAAACAAATATGGCGGAGCCACCGCCGTGGATGGGGCTGCGACGGCGACACCTCGCTGCTACCGTCGAGCACCAGAAAATCAATAGACCACCCCTGTGATGATCGCTGCCACCCCCCTGTCCCATCCGCTGGCATACTACACTCCGATTGCCAGTGGATTCCTCCCGGCCAACAGATCGTAAAATTCTACCAAAAGTCAAGATCAATTTTCGAGATGACAAAATACTGTAAATTGATTCTTTGGATTCTTTAAATTTTCCACTTATAAAAAATATCTTTCTATAATTTGGAATAGTTAGTAATATATTTTCGATTTCAATGTTCGAATTGATGAATTGCCGCTAATTTACAAGTAATTAGGGGGAATAGCAATTCGCATGTATAAGGGTCGACAATTAAAATTAACGATCGTTATCAAACGAGGGCGAACGTACACTGAAGTGTTTCCATCGGCGTCGATTCATTAGACCAATAATTGCGGGCTCCGTAATTTCGGGTGATTTTACTTTCCGCGCGAGTAACTCGCTTTAAAGAGGACTTAACGAGCGGTGGGTAGCTTCGAAGTGCTCGGCTGTCAGAGCACTGGAGTGAAAAAAAAAGCGCGGGGTGTGCGGTTGGAATGGGAATCGGGAAATCAGATTTCCTGATCCCGTTACAAAGGTCGCCGACGTCTGGCTTGCTCTCTCGTCGCTTCGGTTTACCGCTGTTTCCCTGTCACCCCTTTCAACCCCTCGCACCACTTTTTCCTCATTGGGTAACCTTTTGCTGACAATCAGCCATATATTTTCAGTTAATTGGATGCTCGACTAAATTTTAATTCATAAATGAAAATCCATTGCTTGTGAATCGTCGAGAATTCACTGACTTAATATGATGCTCAAATTTTGGTGGTGTGCAGTCATACTACAAACTTAACGCGGAAGTTCGTGAATACGGTTATGTGTATGCGTGCTCATGCACACTGTCGGCGCGACGATTGTGTCAAAAGTCGAGCAAAACCACTTGAAGTTTCCTACTTTAAATTCTTGTATCTTTTAAATCAAATAGAGAGCATTTTTGATTTTTTTGTTAATGTTTATAGATTCTATCAGTAGATAAAGCACTATAATTTAATATGTGTCAATAGGAAATGCTTAGTATAAGCGGTACATGCAATAAGTGCCAACTTCGACGTCGATTATCTTAAATTTTGAACAGAAAATTTTCTTTGGATTGCTTCAGGTTACAGATCTGATATATAAATATATTTAATCCGAATTTTAGACAATTCATGAATAAACAAATCTACGCTACAATTAACTTAATTGCAGGATGAATAGTTGCCAGGTTGAAAGCTTGAAAGCTTGATCTGCCATCCCCTGGCAATGAAGTTACCTTTTGTTTAGAAGTGTACCGATAGCTCGATCAGTTGGATTATCGTGCTGCAGCGGAAACTCGTGGAGCGTGGGAGTTTCGCGATAGATAGCATCCGGCGAAACGTTTGATTTCGATTCTCGTTCAATCGAATTGCGGGAGTTTCGGCGAAGCTTCAATGACTGTTAGCCAGATATAGTATACGTGTTCGTGGGAAACTGGCGAACTCGGTAATAGAGGTCTCGCCGTCGAATCAGCCCGCGTTCACTCATCCGGCTCGCCTTTAATTAATTCCGAGCGCCGTAATTATTGTAATCTCGGCGCTCGCGTGTTTACCCTCACCATCTTCCCTTGTAACTTTCCAACGTTATTACAATTACCAACGCTCAAAATAGATCAGCGAGCAAATGTTTTTCTACAAATATTTGCCTGTCCCAAGAAGCCGAGAATTAACGCTTGAATTTGATTAAAGGAAAGTTAGTTCTCGACCCGATGAATTCCGATTTTTAATTATTGGCGTCCTGGTTTCCGGGCTTGGATAATATCGCGAGCGAGAAAGAGAGAAAAAGCTAGGTCGTTTAATTTAAAACTTGTGCGGAGGGTGGCTTGTTCGCATGCCAAAAGCAAAGATATTCGAAGGTCATGCAAACACTTCCATACTAATTTTCAAACAGTTTAGGATGCAATTAATACGGAACTACAACCACCGTTCAATCATTTCATAACGACGCAAAACTAATAATATCTTTTAATTAAAATATTAAACTGCACGCTGAAGATTTTGTTACATTTTCATTTTCAAAAAGAATATCTCACTTATTAATAAAACACGAAACACGAATGGAATTGGAGTGAGGATCGGTATGAAAAAGAAGTGAAGCGACCAATAGGATAGCAGGGAAATCGGTTTCCGTTGGGCCCGAGCCTGTCATTTGCATTGGGGCATTGGGTCGGAATGTGTCGCGGGATTATCGGCGAATTCCCGCGGGCCGATGAAGTTTGGCCCAGATTCCGGCAGCGATTGGCCGCCGGCCAATTTTCTCCCGGGAAGCGGCTGGCTGATCCCACACCGAGCAACTCTCTCTCTCTCTCTCTATCTCTCTCTCTCTCTCTCTCTCTCTCTCTCTCTCTCTCTCTCTCTCTCTCTCTCTCTCTCTCTCTCTCTCCGCCTGCCCCGCGTCTAAGGTCAAGCTGCTATTACGACGACGCATTGTAAGCGCAGACAGTGGCTCCGATGCACAAAGATGGGGACTAGGCACAATGGAGGATGTCGGCTTTTTTACGCGCCAGTCCAACGGGCGACGCGACGCGTCTCCAAGGGATAATGCCTTACTATCGCGCCGCCCTTCTCGCTCCCGGCTGACTAGTGGCCGACTTGTACTACTTGCGCGCTCCTCCGGGCGAGACCGCTAGCGCAAAGGAACTGAAAGAACTCTTTGACGCCGTTTGTTCTCATCTTCCTCGACGATTAGATCTTTGTAAAGTCACTCCTCTTGAATGCCTTGTTCAACTAATCGACCAGTTGAGCTCATTCCGAACGTCTCCCATTTACGCCCAAATGATTTTTCAAAGCAAAGAGAATTTGTTATTTTCTCATAGACACTTTTTAATCTTCCACCAAAAGGAAGTTTTCAATTTGTTGTGTATATGTTTTTTGCTTTCTGGAATAGTGTACTGTTAACAGACATTTTCGAATTTGTACGGTTTAGTTGTATAGGAGAGTATACATTTCAGGAGGTGGAATAAAGCTTTCAATGGTTTTATTGGGGAATGATAGTGATAGGTTTGAAGATTTTTCAAGCAGATTGAACCAGGAGTGCGCAACAAAGTTCGAAGCTCTCCTCTCTGATGGTATCGCATCGGATATCGCGGAGATAGAATCGAACTGGAATGAGAGCACGTGCCCGACATGCGAGAGAGATTATTATCAAAATTCTAGGCATATCCTCGGCAGAACGGTGCATCCTGAAGTTTGGACGGATGACCGGGCGTCCGTGTGATAAAGTTCCTCTGTCAATTTGGAGTATTACTCGGCCAAGAGATATTCCTTGAGCGAGTGGTGTGATAAAAGAGAGGTTGGCTAGGAGAGAGAGAGAGAGAGAGAGAGAGAGAGAGAGAGAGAGAGAGAGAGAGAGAGAGAGAGAGAGAGAGAGAGAGAGAGAGGGATAGCTGGGAGAATATGGCCCAATTTCGTTGGCAGAGAGCAGTAAAGACCAATTCGTCTCAGTCCTCGTGGATCCCCAGTGCGGATATGTATGACGACGATGTCGGTGCTAATTGTAAACATCCATTATGCGAATCTCTCGCTCCCCCTTTTCTCGCGTTGAAAAGCGCCAGTCTGGCAGAAATGATTTTGCAACCCCATTGAATACTGCGGCAAAGTGTGAAGGAACTCTCGAGTCCCGCAAATAGAAAACATCGTGTCCCCGTTACGTTCAGTCAGTGAACTTCATTATTAGCATCGTACCACCATTGAAACAACTATCATTAAAATCTCAATTGAATATCGGCTGGAACAACGTAATCGGATCACCAATAAAGAATGTATTGCCGATACTCTCTCTCATGGCTGAGTCTCCACTGGCCATTACTTAGAAATTGATTAGCCTCATCAATTCCAATCAGACGTTGAGCATGTGTATTTCATGGGCGGCGCAACTTTATTTCAATCGATTCATCAAATCCCCGCAATCCATTCCCATCCGTTTTAACCAATCAGTAGCTACTCTAAAATCCCTAGAATATCTCAACTACGGAAATTTAATTTATTACAGCTTAGAAACATTTACATAGATAATGATTATATATGATTGTCACTTTTGACCTGGAATACTTTTCTCGATAAAATGTCGAGGGATTCGCAAAGGGCCTGATTTTCCGTCAGATGGAAATTTGAGGTGCAGGTTGGGTGCAAATAAAATAACGAGGCAGTGGAATAGGGCGGAGGTCGTCAGACGCCCAAGGGGCAACACGGGATGCTCCATAATAATGAGCACACACTCCCCTTGCATTCCCGCATGGCCCGGTACAATCGGATCCCATGTGCAATGGTGCAACGCGAAAACCTGGAGAGGCTTTCCTCCAGCCGTACACCGCGTCGCTCTCCAGTGTACGCTTCGCCTCACCTCACCTCGCCGATCCCAGACTCCCGCCGGAGCGTCTGGATGCTTCAGACTTCCGCTGATTGCGATCCTTAATAGGCAACCGTGAGAAATGAAAACAGACTTCCGAGACCAGCTTCCATCGATCGACTACCCCGTACAATTGTACTTCCACCCCATAAGCAAACTGGAATATTTATCTATAGTAATATATAAAGAAAGAAAGCTTGTATATGTGTCTTTGGCCGAGGTAATCACAGGAAATATTCAATCGATTTGGATATTTCTTTCACTATTGGAAAGTATATTTCCTGTAGATTGATACAACCTATGTGTTGAATTTTATTAACTAACAGTGTAGAATTATTGGGAATGATGTTTTGGAACAAATTTTATCTTTATGGAACTTAATACTTTGAGTGTCGGACAACGAATAAAATATGAAGATAAATGAAATAATGGAGTGTGAAACATTAAACTATAGAACACATAAAGATAAACTCGTGTGAATGCTCATACAGATATACAGATAATTAACTCAACACTATGTTTTATTAGGCTACTATGAGTTTCACTCGACCGCTTCGTGGGCTCCAGGAGAATGAGTTTGTGCAACATCACTAAGAAGTCGTATGAGATTATTTTACTGATACCATTGTTTGTGGAAGTGTTATGTTTCAACTGACTCAGTGAATCTTATTATTTTCTATTTTTGTAATCTCTATCTCTATCTCGTCCATTCTGGCTGACGCAGTATCACACACGGAACATTGATTGTTTTTATGCTTATTATCCACATTTGTTATCGTTATAATCAATAGCCTATAACCGTCCCCGAGACTCACGCTATACTTTAGAATAAACCGCATTAAAATCGGTTCAGCAGTTTCCGAGTTATAAACGACGAAACAGAAAAATTGAGATATTAATTAGTTATACATATTAGTGGCAACACATTTAACTAGGATTCCTCGCCATGTCAAAATGAGATAAGCTCGACAGGATAATAGATTTATGATGGGAATCAGCAGTGGACGAGGTGTTTGAACACGTGGTGTCCAGGTGTCAGTCCCTTTGATCTGGTGGCCGACGGTGTCAATAGAATCAGGTAATGTTTGACAGATCGAAGGTGTGAAAGACAACAAACAGCCCAAGCCTGTATTGTTGATTGTCTTGAAATTAGGAATTTGGTAGTTACAAATAGCAAGAGAATTGTGTTAGTGACCAGAAATATATTTTGTTAGCAGATTTGTACTTTGAAAATAATACCAAGATTTAAATCAAAAATAGTTACAACAGGCTCTTATTTTTGACATTAAATTATTGGTAATGTTCAAGCAAAATATCACCCGGAAGTCGACTAGCATGCCAAGTCTTCAATAAATGAAACGTTCGAGTCAGCATAACTTCTTATTGTTTCCCGAGTTCTGACGGCTTTTAAAATGTTTATACTGAAGTTTAAAATGGATACAAGAGACGCCTTCAGCTTCTGTGACAGACGGCTCCCGAACAGGCCGAGTATCCTGCACGCTTGAGAATCATATCACGGCCTGACCTTGTTGTAGCGCATCTGGTGCACGCCACTTTCGGATGTACCACTGTCATGTGCCTCGAGCTGCGCGGAAATAAAATGTCGCATAAAAGCGGAATCAGAAATTCGCGCGGCCGGGACAGCTATGAAATCTGTCTTCCGGTGAGATTTCAGGATTATGCTTGTGAAATAGTCGTAGCCGAGTCACTCCGTTGCCTGACAGTTCGGGGTTGCACAATTTATACAGTCTTTTTTATTTTACTAGCGCTCCTTCTGATTTCTTTATGCGAGGGGAACTTTGAAGAATGAGTAGATTGACGTATGTATTTTTTCTTCTTTTACTTTTTTTTATGTCGATAATGGATGCAGAAGTGAAATACGCAAGTGTGGAAGAAAAGTGGAAGAGTTATATGCAGGAGTTGTGGCTCGATTAACAATAGGCCAAGTGTTGCACTTACAATAAAGGCAGAAGCGAGCTTAGGAACTTGTGAATGGTATACGGAAGTGCACTCAGCTCTCAATGCGGAGAACAGCGGGCGATGCATCGGAGGCTTCGTTATAACATTGTGTCAGGAGTACGAGGTTCTATAGGCATGTCTTGATCGATGATTCCACGAGCAATTGTCGTCGAAGATAAGTACACTTGCTGGCTTCAAGTGTTAATGAACTGGGCTCGCAGTCTTCTCCTTTGAAATCGGAAAGCACAAGATAGCTTCTCGCAAACTAATAATCAATAATCAATAATCTTGAATGGAACGGCTGCGGAAGTAAATGCCCACTCGTGAGGGAACATTGATAATGAAACGTCGTTTAATTCAGAGGCGAGATAGGATCCGCTCCAACTGTCAGCTCCACACAGAAGCAGAGATTTACTTCGGTGATAGTTCGCCCTCGTTTTTCCCTGAAACTTCGAGACTACAATTTTTTGCGGCGATGAAAGCCTTGGTGAGGAAGTAGGATTTTTCGAAGGATCGATTCAACTATGCAGGAAAGCTGTTGGAACCACCCGGACATGCCTGGAACATCGCCACCTGGGCTAATCTCGTTCCAACGATTTACAACTGTTCCAAACTGCTAGTAGGCAGCAGAGAGCCTCTCAGGCTGCATCAGCACTGGGTCATTAGGAGAACTCCCGTCGGACAGGTTGGACCTATTTCCATCCTTTCTAGCGGAAGTTCCGAAAACCTGTCACAGATCCTTAAAAGACAATCAAGCCAAGTTTTTCACTCCCACTGGAGAAGATATCGCGTAAAGGAAAAATCAATATTAGAGCATCGTCAATAAACACGGTTAATTTCACCTTGAACGTTTACCGCCTATTAGAACCGTTTGGATAATTTCCAAGCTCCACCGAGCAAATGTGTCCAATACGCTGTCCAACATAAATAACTCCCGCATTGTTAAACAGCCGTTGTGGAATCCAATTCTCCAACCTTCCGCATACGCTCGTTTATGAAGCGAACCTTGATTGTACTCGAATTTGCGACTGATTAGAAAAAGAAGTTAAAAATAATGAAAACAGAAGGTGTCTCGACGTGTTTCCAACTAGTAGAATGTGTCGTAGTGGTCGCGGAGCAAATGGAAACCGCGTGCGCCTCTCCAATTAAATTAGAATTCGGGCTATCGGTTTTTCCACCACTTCCGTTGCCGCTGGAATTTAACGATTGATGCGTCGATTGGGAGCGTAAGCGAAGGGGTAGATGCGCGCCGGCTCACCATGAATAAGTAACAAGAACCCATCATATCGGGAATGGGAGCGCTTAGGGTTGCAAACTTAGGAAAAAGCATTACTCAAGAAATAAAATGAAAAATATATCACATTTACTACTAATAATCATTCTTATATTCAACTTAATTCTGCATACCCAATTTACGAATTTTGAATTCTTTCTACACGTTGCTACAAACATTTATTAGCGTTATTATCATGAAGCTAAATATACCTGTGTTACCAAACTTCGAATTAACATGACACCGAAAATATTCCCATTCTTTCAACCTTTACAACAATACAAAAAATACCCAAAAGATATTTTATGATTACAAGAAAATAGCAAAGAACAATCAAAAGGATCACAGTCGCGGAATAAACTTATGGCTGTGCGGGTTGTCCCGCACGGAGGATGCTGCGTCCGGCAGCGACGCGATGGTCCTCCCCGTCGGCTCTCTCTCTCGTCGGTGGCGTCGTCGGCGTCGGTCGATGCCACCAGATACCGTCGGGGCGCTGGCGTCGAGTCGGGAAAATAAGCTCGCCCAAAAGCTCGACCGCGACTGCAGTAGCCCGGCATCCGTCGGCGCCGCGGCCTCCCTGAAATTGCTCGTGCGCGCAACCACCCTCTCGCTACTCGAGGCGAGCCTCTTCGCCCCCGATGGAAACCCACCGCCGTTCCACCTGAAATCCACGAGATCTTAAACCTAAAAGAAATCCAAAGAGAGTGGAAGGCAAAGAGCTAGAGAAAAAGAGAGAAAGCGGAAGAATCAAGTGTTCACTATCGCCGATAGAGAGTCGAGCGAAGGATCAGGGCAATGCCGAGGCTCGCGCGGTAGGACTGGCCAAGCGGAAGGAAGAGGAGACCTTGTGAGGTCGAACGCCCCGATCCTTCCTTCGAGTCGTCCTGTGCTTCCTCATTACAAGCCAGGTTAACTGTGAGAGAAGGTGGAAGGTGTGACAGTTGAGAAAGAAGAGTGAGGCAATTTTGCCAAGAGGAGGAGAAGCAGAAGAAAGGGAAGAGAGAGGAAGGGCGAGCACAAGGGTGCCTGGGAAGGTAGACTCGGACAGAGCGAGCGGTCACAAATGTGCACGGTGGACAGTGTGACGTAGTGTGCGGTGGGCCAGCAGAGCAGCCAGTAGAGTAGAGGCAGGAGGAGCCGAGGAAGAGGAAGAGGAAGAGGAGAAAGAGCGCGAGTGGGCCGAGGCGGGAGCAGGCGCGGGAGCGGAGGGTGGACGAGCCAGCGAGAGGGTGACAAGAAGGCGGGAAGCAGCGGCGAGGAGGTGGGCCAGGATGCGGGGGCACAGGAAGAGGGCGCAGAGTCCCGAACACTTCGCTTCTTCTTCTTCGTAGGGGGTCCGTCCTCACTTCACTCACCCTCTCTCAACCTTTACCACCCTCTATTTCTCTCTCTCTCTCTCTCTCTCTCTCTCTCTCTCTCTTTCTCTCTTTAGTCCCACGATACCCGGTGTACATTTCATTGCAGAAGCGAATCGACTCAGCGAATCCGCCTTGCGCGTTCCACCAATCCCAGAACGCAGCGAGAGTCGATCTTAAGAATTTTGAAGTCAACTTTAGTTAAACAAGCTTGGTTCGAGAACGCTAATCGGGAATTTCTTAATCGAGTCGATACTAGTTTGGATTGACTTGAGAAATTCGGATAGCATGGGGAATATTAGAGCGTGCTTGCCTCGGCGAATCGCAGAACCGATCGAACACCGCCCGCATTTTTATGAGATGGCTCAAAGTCTGGTGAAGGAGGTCGTGCGTCGCGGAAGTAACTTGGCACACTCGCCCACCCCTCTTCGTCTTCTTTCTTTAATAGGCTGCACACCCTCCCGCCGAGAGTATCTTACGCTCCTTCTTCTTGGCCGGATTTAACCCCGGCTTCGTTAAACTTTGCTCGCGGGAACTTTCCGCCTGATGGAGCTTCTCGAGTTCGAGAGGATTTCATGTGCATGGGAATTAGTTAGTAATAGGATAATTTTCAGTTGCTTCCATTCCGCGTATCCAAGTACTCGGATTGATCTGGTAGACTAAATCGAAAGCGCATAGGTATTCAAGTTGCGAGTATGAGATGTGCGAAGTATGCTGGTTTCCCTGGAGCAAGCTGTTTCTAAGGGAGTCGAAGTTAATGGTATAGTTCGAGGCGACCGCAAGCACGGTAGGTGAGCTTTCCCTAGTTGAAATAGAGCGAGCGACGGCCAAGACAGATCTTTGGCATACACGAGGTTGAATTAAAGAGAAACTGAAAAGCTACATTCACCGGAGTATCAATTCAGAAGTCACTCAGGCAAAATTTCAAAGAGTCTTTCAAGTTAATACTCACTCCTTTATCACTCGTGCGAGGGAAATACCTTAACGCGCCAGTCAGCCGGACCAGTTTTCCTCGCCGGCGAAATTACCGAATGCAATTAGAAAAATCACGACGCGTGGAAGGGAGCGATAACTTTCTCGAATCGCTCACGTCGTCCTCGAATTCCTGTTACATGCACGCGCAGAAACATGCGAGCCATATAAATCGAGATGTACCTTGGATGTCGCAGCTAGGTAAATAAATTCACATACTCGAGTCGAATTGAAAGAGTATTCGCTGGGCCGTCGATCGGAAAATCAAGATTGATGATCATAAGGAAATCTCTGCGGGACATCAATTTGTTTTTCGACTTAGCTTTGTTTTCCTTATAATAGAACAACGTCTTAGACTGTTTGATAGAATGGCTTTGGAGTAATCTCTGGGTGACGTAAGCAGCAACTAACAGGCAGCCTGGTAGTTTCTCGGGAGGGTTTCTCTTAGTTCTCGTATGGCGAGCTCTATGAAGAGCAACCGGTCTTCCGTGGAGAGTAACATTTCCATAAAATCTAAGGGAGCGGGTCAAGGTTCAGTATCGACCGTAACTGCCAAGAAGGTGAAAAGAAAGAATAGGGAACAACGTAATGTCGCGCGTGTTACTTGGATTTTCCTAGAACCAGTGAAACTTACACGTCAAATATTACGGCCTCTACTAACAACATTTTCTAGTATCATTGGAAAGTCTGTTTGAAAGAAAGAAATATCGATCCCGGAAGCAAATAGAGAGCGATCGGACGGGAATGTATTTCGGTGGAAACACGCGATGCAGAGCTAAAGTCCAGAAGCGAACTGGCATCAGCCCCGGTGCTCTTACAACTTCCCTGGTGGATTTATCGAACTTGGTGTAGGGAAAACCGTGTTTCCTACCAGCGGAGAACCGATATTCGATGCAATAAATATACGATCCTATGGGAAAGCGATGCAATTGCTTTTCCGGCGGATGTTATTTAACGATCTCGACGAAGGAAGTATTCGTCGGGCTGGTGAAACTGTCGCAAAGTCTTGAAATTACTTTCGAGTTATGCCAAAAATCTGTCCTGTCAGAAGGAATTGGACTTGGAAAATTCCAGCTCGTAAATGAGATTCTTCGCGGCCCGGCACTTCTCCAACCAAGCTAAAAAGTTTTTAATTCCACCCCTTACCGGTGAGATTCTTACACAATAATCCAAGTAAAATAGGTGGAACGTAAAGCAATGCGTTTAGTCGTCGGCTGCTCCTCAGGGAGAAAGGTATCCCCTGCAGTATTAGCAGGAGGAATCCTCTCTGAGAAGCCTTGCGATCTCATTGTAGAAGGGTGGGCAGAGCAGTTTGGGGGGTAAGAAAAACGATTTTGGAAAGAACGTCTCCGCAGATCGTTCGGCCTCTTCGACGTCCGAGGTGACGCCGGGCATCGAGCACGGCGAGGACGACGACGACGCCCGTTCCAAGGACGAGGACGACGACGACGACAAGCACGCGGACAAATTGCGGACCCGCCTGGTGCAACCGTGAAACAAGCACTGCCCCCTGATGTCCGAAATGGCGGACGAAAACAAAAAAAAGCAGACCTTCCTAGAGAAGATGCTCTTCTATACGACCGCATTCTTCATCCTCCTCAGCACCTTCAGCCTCTTTGCCTTCCTCTTCTTGGTCCCCTTCGTCATCGACCCTGCCTTCACCACCATCTTCATGCAGTTCGACACACGTCCCGCCGAGTGTGTCACCATCGACGTTGAGTCCAGGAGAGGTGAACCATTATTATTCAGGATCCTCGCATTTACAACATTCTTTACTGGGCCTCACTCTCACCTCGAGAATGAAAAATTGCTGCCACTCACTTTTCCCATACCGTGCTCGTAAGAATGACAAACTAGTATTACCGAAATCGAACATCGATCTTTCATGCATTATAAATTCACGTCATTCCAAATCGAAAAGTTTGTAGAAAGATGGATGCACTAGAACTCGGACTGTGTCCAAGTCCAAGTCAAGCATCAAGTATTTA
This sequence comes from Ectemnius lituratus, assembly GCA_910593735.2. Classification (NCBI taxonomy): domain Eukaryota; kingdom Metazoa; phylum Arthropoda; class Insecta; order Hymenoptera; family Crabronidae; genus Ectemnius; species Ectemnius lituratus. Next base: position 4,020,151 of record OU343044.1, on the reverse strand, counting down.
TGACTTCGCGTTATCTATAAATCATATAAACTTGATTTGACGTCCTTACGAGCGCGATAAAGTGGCTGTCGATATTTCGTATGGCGATCGAATTCCGGAAGATCAATGTCTCGTTGTTCCATGGAATTGTTGTCGTCGTCTCTTTAATCCTTGAATCTAGAATTTCTTCAAGTATAACAAGTTCTTCGTAGTCGATGATACTTCTATTAGGTTTGCTATCATTGTGTATTTTCTCTCTGTCAGTGGTTGTTAATACTTAGGATTATTGCTAGTTAATATTTCACTGTGTCAGAGTTACTCTTCTTCATCCGACAAATATCTTTCGATTGAATGTAACTTATTTAATATCAGTATTGAATGTATCAACCATCTACTTTATAGAGTCGAAGAACTCTCTCTCGTCTCTGTGCGCAAGGCTCGCACAACTTTAATATCTCTGCGTCTCGAGAACTCTTTTGATAGCTACGTAAAGTTCACCGCCCTATTTTCCACTCGTTCTTCACTCTATCCACTCGCTCCTCGTGTGTGCTTATTTACTTCGACGCTTCTCTCTCGTAGCCCTCTGGCGAGCTCGTACTTTTATTCTCTTTGCCTTTACAATCCACTGTTTAGCTGAAGAGATACTACTAGTTCAATTAGCATGCTCGCATGCATCCAATTCACTTTGTTCTTGTTTATCGTACATTCGTGTTTATAGATTCCAGCATCTCGATTTCCTTCGTCATACTCAATGAGAATGAGACGAGTTCTAACTTCCGGCATTAGTTCGAAAATTCTAAAGGATCTCCGAGTGAAGGAAGACGGAAGTGTAACTTCCTTAGTTAATCTGGGAAACGACGTGCTCCGATTGACGAAACAGGGTCACCAGTGTAGAATATACAATTTGCATGAATTATTGAAACAGACTATTTCCAGATATGAAAAGAGGCCGAGTAGGAGTTTACAGGATAGACATGCGATCGACATTTCCACCTTTGATTCCCTATGCGCGCGCGCTTCGCTCAGATTTCCACGGGATAGAACACTCGGCCTCGTTAATTATTTGCAAAGGTTGCTGGCAGAAATAACTCTCGAACAACAGACGTCCGAAACCGAAATACGAATGATTGCACCTTTAAAAATTGGCCTCTCTTAAAAGCACCGATCAGCCACGAGCAATTGGATTGGGGAAACCATGCCGACGGGGCAACATTTTCAGGGGTGTTTCGACGCTAGGACTGACCGTATGGTTTCGATATGTCAATCAAACGTCGACGGGACGAAAAATCGTGTGTCCGACGGATGCCCTTTAATATTTCAGCGAGCTTTCCCTCGTAAAAATATCCTGAATAATAGCTTGTCAGTTGAACCAATGACAGTGTATACTCAGCTAGTAACAAGCAGAATTGACGTTCGACTGAGAAGTCAATAAAGAAACTTGCAAAAAGCACTAAAGAACAAGTGTCGGACTCTCATTATATATTTATCGGGAATCGAATCGCACAGTAGGAAAGAGGCTCGACGATGTTCGCTCGCAATTCATTTACAATCCATTAAATTGAGTCGGACGAACAATCCAATTGGCGGAGTGCTCGAGCAGCCGATTAGCGCGTTTCGGTCGATGAGTAACGAGGCTTCCTTTAAATCAGCTTACGCGCTCACCCGTACAGTTGCCGGTGGACGCAAGTCAGCCGATGTGGTGGTCTGCTTACATTGTTGGAGCATACATCTTCAGTTGAAATATCGAAAGCATACGAGGCGAGGGTGGCTGCCAATAGGTATCGACGCAATCGAGTCGGTTAAAGAGGTACTAGAGCGTAACGGGGCCTAAGATCGGAGCAACTGGTGTCTTTGTCCTCAGAAGTAGATTCAGCTCGGTCTCGAGCAGACCGAGCCTACCCGCGCTACTTACTTACCTCACATACTCCGCTCGGCTCTGCTCCCTGCGATATGTGCATCCCACCTCGCTCCAAC